>CM059445.1:8713933-8996238 GCA_030390025.1 Squalus acanthias | reverse complement strand
TCCTCTCCTTGCCACTCTCTCCGTTCCCTGGTCAGCAATCAGGAATGGGGTCGTGGCTGATTTCACCCCTTCCCCCGCCCCACCCTAACCCAGCGATTGTAGCTCCTCTCCCAGTCACATCAGCACATACCAGGGACCTCCCTGGAGTCCTGTGGCTCAGGTCCACATCAGGCAGTCCACTTACCAATGTAGTTACTGACTGCCTGCACCGGGGGGGAGAAATATGTATTTCATAGAATCACATAGCACAGAAGGAAGCCATTCGGCCCATCGTGCCTGTGCCGGCTCTTTGAAAGAGCCAATTAGTCCCACTCCCCTGCTCTTTGCCCATAGCCCTACAAAATTTCCATTTTCAAGCATTTATCCAATTCCCTTTTGAAAGTTACCATTGAATCTGCTTCTACAGCTCTTTCAGGCGGCGCATTCCAGATCACAACCATTTGCGTTCATACCATTCATCCTTTAGCAAGTGGATTTCCGATATTTGTCAGCCTCAGTCAAGGTTGGGGGGAAGGGGTTGAGGTATCAGGCATGTATGAAGAGAAGGGAAACCCAGAGTGCAGGCACAAAACAGATTGTGGGGGCAAGTGAAGGAGGGGTGGAGCACATGGCCTCTCGTTTGAGGGATGGCTAAATGGACAGGCAGGTCCATGAGTTGCTGAGAGGAGGGTTGCCCAATCTGACACTAAAGGCCACTCTGCCCAGAGGGTACCCGGGCACCATTCTGGGCAGCAGGCAGTCAGCCGGCTCAACACTGTGTAAACTACCTGCAAGAGCTGGGAACAAACGGAGGAGAAGACAGCACATTTAAAGGGACCTGGTCAGGAAACAGCGCCCAACATGTACCACGTCTCATAGACGGCCCAAAGATTGCTTGCTGCAACGTGTTGCCTGTTCCCTGTCTACTACTCGCTCATGTCAAGAGAAAGAAAAGAAAAAAGAAAAGCAAGAAAGAAAGAGAAAAGAAAGAGAGAAAGACTGACTTGCATTTATATAGCGCCGTTTACAACCTCAGAACGCTGTAAAGCCAATTAATTACTTTTGAATTGTAGTCACTTTTATAATGTAGGAAACAACCATTTTGCGCACAGCAAGCTCCCACAAACAGCAATGTGATGATGACCAGATCATCTGTTGGTTGAGGGATAAATGTTGGCCCCAGGACACCGGGAAGAACTCCCCCTGCTCTTCTTCGAAATAGTGGCCATGGGATTTTTTACGTCCACTTGAGAGGAGAGACGGGGCCTCGGTTTGACGTCTCATCTGAAAAACGTCAGCCTCGTGCACCACAGCGCAGGTTCCGCGAATAACCAGGGGCAGTGCGTTCAAAAGGCAGTCTGGACCCACGGACTCTGCCCCTGGTTTTCCTCCGCTCTCTGCGCTTGGTGCGTTCCCGTGAAACTGCCACATGGGGGTAGAATCCCCGACCCGTGACTAATGTCTGCATTTATTGAGGGTGAATGTCTCCTACATGTCGGTCTATTACCTGCCAATGAAAGGAACGTATTATCATCCAATCAATGCGCGGGTTCTGAGAATATTTTTGCAGGATAAATCTCCTGCGATTCGCGGTTTGCGCTCTCCTGTGCGACTCATCGTTCCGACCGATTCACTTTCTTCTCTTAACTTCCAGCTGCTGGATCTCCACGAACCGCGGATTCATCTGGAGTTTCCTGGGGCCGGTGTGTCTGATAATTGGGGTAATTTTTATACCATCCATATCGAGGTTCTGGGGTTTTATTTGCGAGAGATTGCATCACATGACCATGTTTGAAACGTGCAGTAAACTCCTGCTCTGTTTATGTATCTAACTCCACCCCCATTTACATTAATTAGCACGTTGCCCCTCATCTGTACCTCATAGCGTCCTCCATAACCTCTCCCCTCCCCACAGCCTCTCGCACACAGGCTCTCTCCCCCCACAGCTTCTCTCTCCCCCACACAGCCTCTCCCACCACAGCCTCTCCCCTCCACAGCCTCTCTCCCCCACAGCCTCTCTCCCCCCACCCACAGCCTCTCTCCCCCACAGCCTCTCCCCCCCCACAGCCTCTCCCCCACAGCCTCTCTCCCCCACAGCCTCTCTCCCCCCACCCACAGCCTCTCCACCCCACAGCCTCTCCCCCACAGCCTCTCTCTCCCCACACAGCCTCTCCCTCCTCCACAGCCTCTCTCCCTCACAGCCTCTCCCCCCCCCCACAGCCTTTCCCCCCCCACAGCCTTTCCCCCCCCCACACAGCCTCTCTCCCCCACAGCCTCTCTCCCCCATTGGCCACTGTCCCCTCACCCCCCTTGGCCACTCTCCCCCAGCCCGCAGCCTCTCTCCCCAAAAGCAGTCGCTTCAGAGAAGAAAAGGAAAATTTCAGAAAAAGAAATGTTGCCTGGGAGGCCAGTTTGAAAGCCCACCATATCTGGGTGTGAGCATCAGTTGATGAATCACATGTGCTTAAGAGTTAAAAAGGGGTTGATTCCAGATGCAATCCAACAGAATCTGTTGACGTTCAGTCAACACATGTCTTCAAATCTTCCAACAGATCAACACAGTTCTGTTCTTCACAATACTCTGGATATTGAGAAAAGAAGTTTCCAAGCGCGATACTCAAGTGTCCAAACTTCAGGACATGAGGTGAGTGTCACCGCGTCTCGGACTTTACAGAAAACTTGGGAACAGATAAATATTTTGAAGTTTATAGGAAGGTTTATCAAATGAAAAATTTGCCGGGCTGTGGGGAAAGAGCTGGGGAGTGGGACTAATTGTCTCTTTCAAAGAGCCGGCACAGGCACGATGGGCCGACTGGCCTCCTTCTGCTCTATATGACTCTATAAGCTTTACATCTAAAAGGTCAGCATTATTTAAAGGAAAAGATTAAAAACTTGACACACATTTGAACTCTGGTCAATAAAGTCAGCGTGCAGATCAGAAATCATGAATAAATCTATACTTAAACATCACAGTCACAGTGCTGTGAATGAGTTTGCCAATCCGGTGCCATCTTATGTGGTAGGCCACATTGGCTGGGAACTGCAGAGGTTGCCACAGCTAATTTCATGGCAGCACCTTACAGCAAGTAGTCAGAAGACTTTCCTCCAATGCCTTGGGATCAACTTGAACCCAAGTCACAAAGGTGAAAGGTCGGTGTCCCAAGGTGAAAGGCCAGAGTTCCACAGGCCAAAGGCCAAGGTTTAACTCGCCATAGCTCAGTGGTAGCACTCTTGCCTCTGAGTCAGAAGGTCATGGGTTTGAGCTTTAATCCGTGAGCCCAGAATCTAGATCGAAACTTATGTACAGTACTGAGAGAGTGCTGCACTGTCAGAGGTACCATCTCTCAGTAACCAGTCAAGACATACCACAGTGCCTCAGTGGTTAGGCTCTCACTTGTTGAAGATGGTCATTACCTGTCACTTGTGTGATGCGAATGTTACTTGCCATTTACTAGTCCAAGCCTGGATGTTGTCCAGGTCTTGCTGCATGCGGGCATGGACTGCTTCATTATCTGAGGAGTTGCAAATGGAGCTGAACACTGTGCAATAATCAGCGAGCATCCCCACTTCTGACCTTATGATGGCGAGAAGTCATTGATGAAGAAGTTGGAGATTGTTGGGCCTCTGATGCTGACCAGAGGAACTCCTGCAGCGATGTCCTGGGGCTGAAATGATAGGCCTCCAACAACCACAACCATTTTTTTTGTGCCAGGTATGACTCCAGACAGTGGAACGTTTTCCCCTGATCCCCATTGATTTCAGTTTTACTAGGGCTCCTTGGTTCCATAATCGGTCGATTGCTGACTTGATGTCAAGGGCAGTCATGCCTACCTCACATCTGGACCAAGGCATCTATGAGGTCTGCACCGAGTGGTCCTGACAGAACCCAAACTGAGCCTTGGTGAGCAGGTTATTGGTGAATTGGTGTCGCTGGATATCACTGTTGAAGACACTTTGCTGATGATTGAGAGTAGGCTGATCGGGCGATAAATGGTCGGGTTGGATTTGTGCTGCATTTTGTGGACAGGACACACCAGGGCAATTGTCCACATTGTCGGGTAGATGCCAGTGTTGTAGCTGTACTGGAACAGCTTGGCTAGAGGTACGGCTAGTGTTGGAGCACAGGTCTTCACCGCTACACCCGGGACGTTGCCCCGTAGCCTTTTCCATGTCCAGTGCACTCAGCTGTTTCTTGATGTCACGTGGAATAAATCGAATTGGCTGAAGACTAGTTTTTGTGATGCTAGGGACCTCAGGAGGAGGCCGAGATGAATCATCCACTTGGCACTTCTGGTTGAAGATGGTTGCAAACGCTTCAGCCTTGTCTTTAGCTGGGCTCCGCCATTGTTGAAGATGGGGATGTTCATGGAACCTCCTTCTCCCGTTAGTTGCTTAATTGTCCACAGCCAATCATGACTGGATGTGGCAGGACTGCAAAGCTTTGATCTGATCTATTGTGGGATGGTTTAGCTCTGTCTAGAGCATGTTGCTTCCACTGTGTAGCGTGCATGTAGTCCTGTGTTGTACCTTCACCAGGTTGGTGCTAGTTGGTCTCTGGCTTGATGGTAATGGTAGATTGATGGATAAGTTGAGCCATAAGGTTACAGATTGTGGTAGAATATAATTATGCTGCTGCTGATGGCCCACATCAGCTCATGGATGCCCAGTTTTGAGCTGCTAGATTTGTTTTTATTCTATTCAACTTAGCATGGTGGCAGTACCACACGACACGATGGAGGGTGTCCTCAGTGTGAAGACGGTACTTGGTCTCCATAAGGACTGTGCGGTGGTCTCTCCTACAATGCTGTCATGGAGCGACACATCGCTCCACACATAAACCAGGTCAAATAGGTTATTCCCTCGTGTTGGTTCTCTCACCACTTGCCGTAAGCCTAGTGCTCAAGACTCGGCCGGCTCAGTCAGTGGTGGCACTACCGAGCCAGTCTTAGTGATGGACATTGAAGTCCTCCTTGTTACCCACAGTGCTGTATCTCACTGATCTCTCTTTGTTGCAGGATGCTGACGTTTAAAGCCATTGCACAGGTGTTTATCCTGGGCTGTACTTGGATTTTTGGATTATTTCAGTTTGAGAAAGAAGCCGGGGTGATGACCTATTTATTCACCATCATTAACAGTTTCCAGGGCACCTTCATCTTCATCCTCCTCTGTATGTTAAATCCCAAGGTAGGGAATATTGCCTTGTTCGATCTCTAAGTGACGGTTTTAAGCTGATAGGACAGGTACCATCTTGTGGAATCGAAGTCCTTTCTCCTTTTTCCCTCTCCTGACAGAGCTGGCGAGAACTGGGGTTTGCTTCCATGAGTGCTCTCCAGGCCCTTGTCTGAGTGGCCACTCTTTAGGTGTGAGACCAGGCAGTGAATGCAGGCATGGTATTGGAGCAACAGCATCAAGCTCTGTCCTTCCGTCATCAGACACCCTCTTTCCGACGGGGAACACTGAAAAGTGCTCGGGAGCGGGAGTGCTGGCTGATTGCTTCCCCTCCCTTTCTAACCCTGGGACACTGAGGCCAACTGTAGCCACCAAATTGTGCCCCGTCTGCGATCAGCAAGTTCAGCACAGACCAGGGACAGTACCGGGAACCTTCTGCAATAAACAGTCTTTCAGAAAGTCACAGTCGGTATTGAATATGATGAAGAGTTTTATTCTTATTTCATACAAACATCTTCAGCCTTTCCGACACATTCAGTTATAAAGTGGGCATCGCACAGAGGTGACCTTTAGGAAGGAGGTGAAGGCTTTGGAGAGGGTACAGAAGAGATTTACTAGAATGGTTCCAGGGATGAAATATTACAATTATGTGGAGAGACTGGAGAAGCTGGGGTTGTTCACCTTGGATCAGAGAAGGCTAAGAGGAGATTTGATAGAGGTGTTCAAAATCATGAAGGGTTTCGATAGAATAAATAAAGAGAAACTGTTTCCAATGGCTGAAGGGTCGATAACCAGAGGGCACAGATTTAAGGTGATTGGCAAAAGAACCAGAGACGACATGAGGAAAAACTTATTTGCGCAACGATTGGTTAGGATTTGGAATGAACTGCCTGATAGGATGGTGGATACAGATTCAATAGTAGCCTTCAAAAGGAATGGGATAAATACTTGAAGGAGAAAAAATGGCAGGGATATGGAGAAGAGCGGGGGAGTGGGACTAACGGGTACGGTAGCATAGTGGTTATGTTACTGGGCTAGTAATCCAGAGGCTTGGATCAATGAGCTGTATACAGTTCAAATCCCACTCACAGCAGCTGGAGAACTTAAATTCAGTTAATGAAATAAATCTGGAATATAAAATGGCAGCAAAGAAAATGTTAAAAACCCATCTGGTTCACTAGTGTCCTTTAGGGAAGGAAATTTACTTTCCTTACCCGGTGTGGCCTATATGTGACTTGAGAGTTGCAGCAATGTTGTTGACTCTTAACTATCTTCTGATACAGCCTAGCAAACCATTCAGTTGCTAAAGCAGCTCTCCACCACCTTCTCAAAGGGAAATTACAGATGGACAATAAATGCTGGCCTTGCCAGTGACACCCACATCCTGTGAATGAATAAAAAAAACTGGATTGCTCTTCGGAAGAGCCAGCATGGGCTGAATGGCCTCCTTTGGTTCTTTCTATGATTCGAAGAAGATTTACAATAAGCAGAGGAAGTGTAATTTATTGCATGAAGTATCAGTCGCAGGAGTTTCGACCAGCGATACATAAAGAACGAAAGACTTGTATTTATACAGCGCCATTCACGACCTCAGGACACAGCCAATGAAGTACTTTTGAAGTGTAGTCATTGTATAAATTAACTCTGTTTAAATTCCACATAATTTATACCAAGAGCACGTTGACTCCGAACAATAATGTGGCAAGGTCCCAGATTTAGTGTGAAACTCTAATTGTTCTCATTCGGTTAACTATCGCTGGAGTAATGACTGTGTGTTGTATCTTGCCTTAAGGTGAGGGCGGAGTACCGGAAATGGTTTGCCAAGACGTGCAGAGCAAAGGCTTCACCGGAGAATACAGCCACCACAATGACAGCCATGTCGGTGAGTGGGTCTCGGCTCATAACGTAGAATCTTAGAATCATACAGCACAGAAGGAGGCCATTCGGCCCATCGTGCCTGTGCCGGCTCTTTGAAAGAGCTCTCCAATTAGTTCCACTCCCCCCGCTCTTTCTCCATAGCCCTGCAAATTTTTCTTTTTCAAGTTTTTATCTAATTCCCTTTTGAAAGTTACTATTGAATCTGCTTCCACCGCCCTTTTGGGCTGCTTAAAAAAATTCTTCTCATCTCGCCTCTGGATCATTTGCCAAGTACCTTCAATCTGTGTCCTCTGGTTACCGACCCTCTTGCCAGTGGAAACATCTTATCCCTATCTACTCTATCAAAACCCCTCATAATTTTGAACACCTCTATTAAATCTCCCCTTAACCTTCCCTGCTCTGAGGAGAACAATCCCAGCTTCTCTAGTCAAGTCAAAAACAGAATTCTTGGGTAGTTAGCCGAAGCACTGCCTTCTATATTCAGACTCTGCTTTCTTCAGCTGGCCCTACATCTTGGCTTCACATATCGACATTGACTTCAGTTACCCATTCGTTTGGTTACAGTGACCCAATCAATGTGGTTTCCTTTACTTCATTCTCATCACTACCATCAACTTCGAACTGCAGCCTCACTGATGAGCCCACCGGGGCGGAAAGGTGATCCTGTGATGACAAGAGACCGGGTTCTGCATCTCAACAAATGCTACACGTTCCCCGTCACTGACTGAAGGCTCTGACTGACCCAATCCATGCTGAAAGTGAAGAATTGTATATTTTGGGCTGTGTGTGTTCAGCATATATTAGAAATTTGAGTCGCTGAGAAATGTTGCATAGAATACATACGGCCCAGAAACAGGCCATTCGGCCCAACTGGTCCATGCCGGTGTTTATGCTCCACACGAGCCTCCTCCCAGCCCTCTTCATCTCACGTCCTTCTACTCCTTTCTCCCTCATGTGTTTATCTAGCTTCCCTTTAAATGTATCTACGCTATTCGTCTCAACTACTCCCTGTGGAGCGAGTTCCACATTCTAACCAGTCTCTGAGGAAAGAAGTTACTCCTGAATTCCTTATTGAATTTATTGGGGACTATCTTGTATTGATGTATTTTTAAACCACATGATTGATCTGTAGAGGCAGCAAAGTTTCAAACTCTTCATCACAACCTTGTTTTGTCTCTATTACAATGATCAGGGGCTTCCCGAACTTTCACTTTAATTTCTCCTTCGCTGTAGATTTGCTGGCCTGCGCACTCTCCCTACACCCCCCCACCCTTCTACTGTGTCAGGAATTTACATGTACTACCTCCAATCATCCTCACGGTTTTGAAATCAAGACTCGTTCTTTCCCATGACATCAACGCTGTGGATTTCCTGACCTGCCTCAATCTTCAGGCTTTGTAATATGTTATAAGTGTCACCCTTGTAATTGACGCGTATGGTGATGGTGAGCGGTTAGCGCCATTTGTCCAATATAGGGGGCTGCCTGTGATAAGCGTGGACAGTTTAATTGGTCGGGACTGTACCCAGATTTTCCAGTCGGTGTTATTTTAATGCTGGTATTAACTCATTTATTTAAATGGATTCATGGTGATTCAGATTTCTAAGCCTGCTACACTTGTGAACTTTGACCTACTGTGCCGTAGGCCTCAGCCCCTCACTCGGTTTCTCAATGTTCCAGTGCTCCCATCTTGCTTCTCTGTATTGGGTTCTCTTCTGACCAAATCCTGTGCCCCGAGTTTGTTTTCTAGACCGGAGTTAACTCACTGAACACGATCATAAGAATTTATTTCCCATTTTGATGCAGAGCTTGGAGCAATGATGAAGCTGCTCTCCTCTCGTCGATTGTGCGACGTAGGCCGAACGGATGGAGAAGTGAAGACCATCATCCTCTTTGCTGCAGCGATGAGAATGGACTTTACAAAGATGTTGGAACTATCCTGCCCAGAAATACAACATGGAAACAGGCCATTCGGCTCAACCAGTCCGTGTCGGTATTTACCCTTCACACGAGCAAATAGTTCTAATCATATCCACTTAGTTCCAACCCTCCTTTCAACCCAAATTCCTTCAGCCACTTATCCAACCTCATCTTGAATGTTGCCGTAGTTTGTGCCTCAATCACTAGCCTTGGAAGTGAATTCCACAGACTAACAACTCTCTGTGTGAAGAAGTTTCTCCTGGCCTCTGTTCTAAATCTTTTACATTCAATCTTCTATCTATGGCCTCTCGTTCTTGGCCCCTCAACTGCTGGAAACAGTGGGGGGGAATTTTTCGGGGGGGCTCAGCGGGCGCGATCGGTGGTGGGTCGGGTGGGAGCATTTTTTCTGACAACGGGTTGGGAATCCGCTATCAACCCGCCGCCACACGACTTTCCCAGATGTCGGGTGTGTCGGGGCTGAACAGTCCCGACACGAAGCGGCGGGGGAGGCAATTCAGGTCATTATGACCTTGTTAACAGCCCATTAAAAAGTATTTTGAGCTCACCTTTACATTTTACGAGGTCACCCATGGGGTCCACACTGCTCGGGGATCACGTCAGGTAAGGAGTTCGGGAGTTGTATGACCATGAAATCATTTCATTATTTGACAGCTGCAGATGTGCTATAAAAGCTCCCATCTCACAGCTGTTCACTTTCCAAGCTCAGAAGCTCTTGCTTACTGCATTTGGAAGACAGATTGCTTCTGTCGTCTCAAGTTCACCTGCCATCTATTACATCAGCATCGGTGCCCTTGAAACTATCTCACCTTGGTCCTCAGAATCCCACCACAATCAGACCCAACACCAGCAGCACCAGGCACACCCGCAGCACCAACAACAACACCAACCTCTGCAATCAACTGATGCTGCACAGGGCATCAGCACCCAACCACATTGCTGCCCGGGAGGCCAGGGATGGCCTCACCATGGCCAGATTTACTTCACTTGAAGCTGTACACCCTGGCTGCCACATAATGCATCACCCCACACCAACACCATAAAGCATCCCTACAATGCCCAAGCCATTCCTTTCACACTCATGACCATTGCGGGGGGAGGGGGGAGCTACTGTTATGTCTCACCATTCACTGCAACTCACTAAGCCACTTCCAAAGGTGCACACAAATCTGTCCAAGAATGCAAAGCGTTGACAGCACATTAACAGAGACTTTACATGAACATTGGCTAAAACACACAAGTGCCGACCCTTGTGTGTTGCAAGTTGGTATGATTGGACCAGGATGAGGGTGAGTGCGAGGGTTGGCTAGTGAGATGGGGAAGTGATAATGTAGATAGAGGGGGATGGGTGGAGGTGCAAAGTAAGTTGGTGTGAGTAAGGATGTGCAGGAGTAGGGTAGGGAAGGCAGAGTGATGGGGATGTGATGAGGGGCACAGCAGGATGAGGTTGAGTGTGGCTTCGCAGTAACGTTTCGTGATCTACTGAGATCATTGAAAGGTTTGCGCCACTGCAGCCTGGTCCTCCTAATGACATCCCTGCTTGTGTGCTCCTGTGCAATGTGCAACCAGGCTGCGTTGGTCTCCTGGGGAGGTCTCTTCCGCCCATTGGAAGAGCAGAGAACCTCCATGTGTGCTCTGACTCCCTCCATAAGCATATGGAGGGAGTTATGGGAGAGCCTGGGTGCAGCCGTGCACCTCTGTGCAGTGCTTGTCAGTGTTTGCAGCACCTCAATGCTGTAGAACACTGACAGCACAAATATCAAATTAAATTTGCACATGGTCCCTTTAAGGAACCCGGCTGATGAAGCATCATCAAATGATGTCATCAGTCCCGCTTCCTTTAATTGGCCGGCAAATACGCTGGGCGGCCTTAACAAGCCCAATCAACGTAAAATCATTCTACACAGCGGGTTGGAGCCAGCAGCGGGGTCGGGACCCGCCACCGGTGTCGCCCGCCACGGACCCGCCGAGGTTGGGGAAATCGCGGCCAGGATCATTCTATCTAACCTGTCCCCATCCTTTCATAATTTAAAATATTTCTAACAAATGAACATAGGAAGAGGAGTAGGCCATTCAGCTGTGGAAGTGTATTTTTGTCTCGGACACAAAATGGCTTCCTAGAGACAAAGAGTGATACAAAATGGCCGACTCTGACTTGTTTGGGAAAAGATAAAGTTGTTTATGACTTCATGGAGATGAATTTAAACTTTGCAGACTATGTTGTTTGCATAGTACAGAACAAAAAGGCTTCTTCTAATCAACTTGAGATAACCAAGGACTAGTGAAGTAAACAGCCAGGTGCCTTGGCCTTGGTGGGACAAGAAGAACAGACAGACAGACTCCAATTACTGTAGAGATTAGCTAGTCTCATCGTAAGGCATTTCTATTTTTTTTTACTTTTAACTGAGCTTACCTTAAACAACATGTCTTGTGATATGGAAAGCTTGTATTATCAGTGTATAAGAATGTTCCATTTTCTGTGATTTTTCAGTGTGTCATCGTAGCTATTTGACTATGGTTGCATTCTCCTTGCAAGCAAGTAAATAATAAAGCCTTCTTTGACGATATTGTTTCAAGAGTCTTACTCGGAAGTCGAAACTTCGAAACAGCCCCTCGAGCCTGCTCTGCCATTCAATTAGATCCTGGCTGATCTGTACCCCAACTCCATTTACCTGCCTTTGCTCCATATCCTGTGATACCCTCACCTATCAAAAATCTATCGATCTCAGTCTTGAAAATTTCAATTGGCCCCCAGCATCCACGGCCTTTTGGGGGAGACATTTCCTCATTTCCACGACCCTTTGTGTGGAAAAAATGCTTCCTGATTTCAGTCCTGAATGGCCTGGCTCTAATTTTAAGGCAGTGCCCCCTTGTTCTGGACTCCCCCACCAGAGGAAATAATTTCTCTCTATCTACCGGATCACACCCCTTTATAATTTTTAAAGACCTCATCAAAAAGGATTGCGAATGGCAAAAAGCTGAAATAACGATCTAACTTTTCTAAAAAATGCTGTTTTATTGACATTAAAACACAACAGTTTGACAGAGAGAGATGCTTCCAACCTTAGTCAGTAGTACGTCTCAAAACTCGGAACGATCAATTCTTCTGCTTCGGGAGATGGAGGGGTTAATTCTTCTTTGACATCCTTCTTGGGCTCCGCTTCTGGTCTGTTCTTCCCTTTCACTTTACAATGACTATTTTTGTAATCTTGAGGCTGCTACACAAACAGCTCCTGATATTTTTCTCTCTCCTCACGGTTTTAGAGGACAGTTCTCTTGTTTCCTTATCTCTCCTTGTCCTTCCAAAGTACGGCAAATCTTGAACTAAGGCGACAGACATGTACTTTTTACCAGACCTCATGGGTAGGGTTGTCAATCCTGGATTTCCCTGGAGTCTCCAGGAATTAAAGATTAAACCTCCAGGACACGGCTCGGAGCAACACCCAGGAAACAAATCATTGGGTATTTCTTTTCTTTGAACACTTCCATTTATTCGTTATAAAAACATTGGAGATTTAGAAGAAAGACTGTATGACTGATGGTCAAGAATCGTCCGATTGCTTTCCAATTGCCAATGGGAAGGCGGGGCGCAATGATGATGGAGATGTTGGACAACCAGTGGTGGGAGTGTGGGGGAGGGGTGGATCGGGGCGGTTGGGGGAGGGGTGGATCGGGGCGGTTGGGGGAGGGGTGGATCAGGGCGGTTGCGGGGAGGGTGGATCGGGGCGGTTGGGGGAGGGGTGGATCGGGGCGGTTGGGGGAGGGGTGGATCAGGGCGGTTGGGGGGAGGGTGGATCAGGGTGGTTGGGGGAGAGGTGGATCGGGGCGGTTGGGGGCGGAGCTCATGCGATGAAACCTCCAAGAATACGTCTAACCAGAGCTGCCAACCCTAATCATGGACAGCGAGCAAGAACCACTGTGCATTCTTCAACAGAGCAGGTAGTAGCAGTTCTGAGTTTCTCGTCTCTTTAAGTTTTAAAAGTCTATATTGAAAAGTCTTAAGTCCTTAATCCCAAACCACGTTGCTTTGTCAGAAAAGCCAATGCACAAGAGGCTCCTGCAGTAATGTGCGTGATTTTGAACCCATTTGCAATATTTGGGAGACTGCTACACATTGCATAGAATGTACAGCAAGGAAACAGGCCATTCAGCCCAACTCATCCATGCCGGTGTTTATGCTCCACACGAGCCTCCTCCCAGCCCTCCTCATCTCACCCTATCGGCATATCCTTCTATTCCTTTCTCCTTCATGTGTTTATCTAGCTTCCCCTTAAATGCCTCTATGCTATTCGCCTCAACTACTCCATGTGGTAGCGAGTTCCACATTCTCACCACTCTTTGGGTAAAGAAGTTTCTCCTGAATTCCCTATTGGATTTATTAGTGACTATCTTGTATTCATGGCCCCTAGTTTTGGTCTCCCCCACAAGTGGAAACATCTTCTTTACGTCTACCCGATCAAACCCTTTCATAATCTTAAAGAGCTCCATCAGGTCACCCCCTCAGCTGTATTAAATATAATAAAACTGTTACATTTTTATCTAGCTATAGATAAACAGGGGAAATGTGCTTTAGAAATGGCCCATCAAGATGGAGGTTTTTTCCTTATTGAAATGAAAGATGGAGACTGGAGCCCAGCTTTCTATAAGATCACAGTGGGGTTAGTTGCTCAGTAAATTAGCCATGATGCTGAAGGTTCTCGGTGACAAGCGATCCATTGGTCCTACGAGGTACAATGACTATTCGAATTTAAACTGCAACATATGCCAATCAGATTGAAAGATGTGGTTACAATTCTAGTCAGCCGTAGCTCAGTTGGTAGTACGCTTGCCTCGGAGTCAGAATATCGTGGGCTCAAATCCCCCTATTAAACGCGTAATCTAGGCTGATACTCCAGTGCAGTACTGAGGGGGTGCTGCACTGTCAGAGGTGCCGTCTTTCAGATGAGACTTTAAACCGAGACCCCGTCTGCTCTCTCAGGTGGATGTTAAAGATCCCACGGCACTATTTCGAGGAAGAGCAGGCGAGTTCTCTCTGGTGTCCTGGGCTAATATTCATCCATCACTCAATATCACTAAAAACAGATGATCTGGTCATTTATCGCATTGCTGTTTGTGGGACCTGGCTGTGTGTGAATTGGATGCCATGTTTCCTACATTACAACAGTGACTCCACTTCAAAAGTACTTCATTGGCTTTGGGGCATCGTGAAAGGAGCTGTATGAAGGCAAGTTCTTTCTTTCTTTATATCCGTAGGGCTGAGCATTGTGATGAGCTTAATGACCGCTATCTGTTACATTAGCCGTGCTGATTGGCTCTTAGCTGTAAATGTGCACCAACAACAACAACAACTTGTATTTATATAGCGCCGTTAACATAGTAAAACGTCCCAAGGTGCTTCACTGGAGTGTTATCAAACAAAATTTGACACCGAGCCACATAAAGAGATATTAGGACAGATGACCAAAAGCTTGGTCAAAGAGGTAGGTTTTAAGGAGCGTCTTAAAGGAGGAGAGGGAGGTAGAGAGGTGGAGATTTTTAGGCAGGGAATTCCAGAGCTTAGGGCCCAGGCAACTGAAGGCACGGCCACCAATCGCAAACCAGTTCCAGTCACTAGGTGGGTAAGAAAAGCTACCAATCAACAAGCAGCAAGCACCACAAAATGGAGCAAATCTTTCGAGTCATTCGAAACTGGAATCTTCTGACTTTTAAAGCATTTGGTTCTTTAAATTGCAGTACAAGCACTTGAAGCACATTAAAAATAAACTAAAAGTATATTTCGATTTAACCAGAGTGCTACCAAAGGGCAGAAACACGGGCCTCAAGTTGACAGCTAGGGTGGAAGAGCCAGCACAGGCATGACGTAATTCCTATCATACGTTCTGCAATCGGAAGAAATCATTGCCACACATGTCAAAGAGGTTTAATTTGTTCTTGTATGTTAATCGAGAGATCACCGTTCCTTCCTTATTCGCGGAAACGTGCAACTTTACTCAGTACGTTTTCTTGGAAGTTGATTGTGTGACCACTGAGCAGCCAATCAGGGAGCTCCAGTCAGGACATCCTGGGCTTGCGGTCCCTTAACATTCTGACCATCGATTTAAGCGGACAGAAGATAAAGGGCTGAGGCCCACAATTCCCCCGACCAGCACTACCTGCCAGCACCATGCGCTCGATGGGGGAACCAACCCTTCTGGTCACACACGCGCCCATGCAATAATTCCTTCACGGAATTTTTATAGAAGAGAAAGAGAGGGATAGAGAGAAAAAGGGCAGGCCGGAAAGGCAGTGGGGAGACGTTTGGAGGAAGCAAGCAGACTGGAGAACCCTGGGTGTTTTCAATCACAACCTCGCGGCAAAATGTCTGCTGAGTAACTCTTCAAAGAATATTATTGAAGAGTTTTACCAATTGGCCTTCCCACCCTTCAAAAGGACCATTTTACAAACTTCTGACGATCACAAGCAGATGGTGAAATCCTGCGGAGATCAGGAAGATGTTTATGAGATTACGATATTGTAACCAACGCAGGGAACTCTGTTTTCTTAGTGTCTCCAATCTTCCCTCATGATTCTGACTCGGGACCATTCTCCTGGCTCTTGGCTGCCGTGTTTCCTACATTACAACAGTGACTACACTTAAAAAGTACTTCATTGGCTGTAAAACCCTTTGGGACGTCCTGAGGTTGTGCAAAGTGCTATAGAAATGCATTTAGTATACTGTATTCGCTGCTCATGGTGCGGTCTCCTCTACACTGGGGAGACCAAACGCAGATTGGGTGACCACTTAGTGGAACACCTCCGTTCAGTCCGTTATCGTGACCCGTGCTTCCGGTCGCCTGTCACTTTAATTCTCTGCTCCACTCCCACTCTGACCTCGGCCTCTTACACTGTTCCAACGAAGCTCAATGTAAGCCCGAGGAACAGCACCTCATCTTTCAATTAGGCATTTCACAACTTTCTGCACTCAAGATCAAGTTCAACAATTTCAGGCTATACCTTCGACCCCTATTTTTCCTTTCTTTTCTCTCACATGGCAGCTGTTGATGATTCTGCCATTGCCATTTACACCTCATCTAGAGTCATCTTTTGGTTCTTAACTTGTCTCATCTCCTTTTGCCTTGCGCCATCATCCCTTTTGTCTTTTAATCTCTCCTGCCTTCCATCCAATCACAGCCCTTCCCTTTTGTTCTTTCCTCCCCTCCTCCCTTTCCCTGCCCCTGCACCTGCTTAAAAACCTGTTACATCTCTAACGTTTTCCAGTTCTGACAAAGGGTCTCTCTCTACAGATGCTGCCTGGCCTGCTGAGCATTTCCAGCATTTTCTGTTTTTATTTCAGATTTCCAGCATCTGCCGTATTTTGCTTTTGTTGTGGCGGATCGCCACCTAAACGGGCGCAATCCACTTTTCCGTCCGTGGACAATAAATCGGGCACCTTGCCTTTAAGGCGCATGCTGCCTTTAAGGCATGAAAAAAGGAGTGGGCGTCACCCTCAGTGTGAACTTAAAAAGAGCGGGCGTCGCCTTCAACCAGTAGGGTTTTGCAGAGAGAAGTTGTAGCAGCCATTTTTGCCAAGGAGTATGTAATTAAAAGCCATGTGCTCCACATATTGACTCGGACTCAATTCGTGCTTCGCGGCAGCCACAACATTGGTGACCCCGACGCTCAGAACGTATTCCGAGCACTGCAATGGCGGACACGAACGCAGTTTCCGTGAAACTGCCGGAGTTTTGGGAAAACCAGCCCGAAGCCTGGTTCCTCCAAGCCGAGTCCCGATTCCGGCTGCGACACATCACCACAGATGGGACGAAGTACGACTACCTCGTCACATCACTCGGTAGCTCCACAGTTACGAAGGTCTGGACAGCGCTGCAGAACCCACCAGAGGAGGGCAAGTATGCACATCTTAAGGCCGCGCCCCTTAAAAAATTTACGGCCTCGACATACCAGCGAAACTGCCACCTCCTCGACCTTCCAGGCCTCGGTGATGCCTCACCGTCAGACCTCCTCTCCCACATGCTCTCCCTCACCGACGAGAGCCCACCCGGATCCCTCTTCCGCACGCTGTTCATCCGCCAGCTACCTCTCAGCATCCGCCCAGCGATCGTGGCGTCCGGCCTCACGGACCTGGAAGCCCTGGCCGATGAGGCCGACAAGCTGCTGTCTGCTCACTCCAGCCGCGACGTCACTCCGGACCTGGCAGCCACTGCCTGGGCGCGCCCCTCACCGGCCACCACGCGGCCACAAGGCCCATCCACCGGGCTCACGGGGCCTTCGCGCCCCACTAACCCGGGCCACTGTTACTACCACGCACGGTTTGGCACCAGGGCACAACGGTGCACACCTCCCTGCTCTTTCAAGTCCGCCCCCGTACCAGCCCCTGTGATGGCTGTGGGCCACGCGGGCTCCCTGCTGTATGTCACGGATGACAAAACCGGCCTCCGGTTTCTGTGCGACACTGGAGCTCAGCACAGCATCATCCCGGCCTCCTCCCTCTACCGGTCGCCGCTACCGATGGGAGTTCATCACTGCCAAGGTGCTCTCCCCTCTCATTGGCGCAGATTTCCTGTGCGCCCACGGCCTACTGGTAGACATCCCTCGACACTGCCTCGTGGACATGAACACCATCTCCCCCATCCTGGGTGCCATGGCCCCCCGTCAACCCGCCGACATGGCGTCACAGTGCCACGCCCGGGCCACGGATGACTACTCGGCACTCCTGGCCGAATTCCCAGCCCTTACCAATCCGACCTTCTCCGCGGAGGCCGCCAAACACGGGGTGGAACACTTCATCCCCACCACAGGCCTCCCGGTGTACGCCCACGCCCGCAGGCTGGACCCGGCCAAACTGGGATTGCGCGGACCGAGTTTGCCACCATGGAACAGCTCGGCATCATCCGCCGCTCCAACAGTCCCTGGGCCTCCCCACTCCACATCGCCCCCAAACCAGGCGGGGGTTGGCGCCCCTGTGGGGATTATCGCCGCCTCAACGACGCCACCACCCCTGATCGGTACCCCGTGCCGCACATTCAGGACTTCTCGGCTAGACTGGCCGGCCGCTCAGTCTTTTCCAAGGTCGACCTGGTGCGCGGCTACCACCAAGTCCCCGTCCACCCCGCGGACGTCCCCAAGACGGCCATAATCACCCCCTTCGGCCGGTTCGAGTTCCTGCGGATGCCCTTCGGCCTCAAAAACACGGCCCAGGCATTCCAACGGCTCATGGACTCAGTCCTTCGGGACCTGAAGTTCCTGTTCGTCTACCTGGACGACATCCTGGTAGCCAGTTCCTCCAAGCAGGAACACCTCGAACACCTTCGCATCCTGTTCGGGCGCCTCAGCGGCCACGGGCTCATCCTCAGCCCAGCCAAATGCCAGTTCGGCCTCGACAAGATCGACTTCCTCGGCCACCACATCACCCATGCTGGGGCCATTCCCCTGCCCACCAAGGTGCAGGCCGTCCAACAATTTCCCCGCCCCACCACCATCAAAGGCCTCCAGGAGTTCCTCGGGATGGTGAATTTCTACAACCGCTTCATCCCCAAAGTGGCGTCCCCCATGAGGCCCCTGTATGAAGCCCTCCGGGGCAGGAGCGGCAAGATGGCGGTCGAATGGACAGCAGATGCGTCAGCCGCCTTCGACTCCACCAAGACCACGTTCGCCAACGCCACCCTGCTCGCGCACCCACGGCCCAATGCCAGGGTAGCGCTCACCACGGACGCCTCCGACCACGCGGTCGGCACCGTGTATGAGCAGTGGGTCGACGGCGCCTGGCAACCACTTGCCTTCTTCAGCCGCCAACTACGCCCCCCGGAGGTCAAGTACAGCACCTTCGACCGCGAGCTCCTCGCGCTGTTCCTGGCGGTCCGCCATTTTCGGTTTTTGCTGGAGGGCCACCCCTTCACTGCGTTTGTCGACCACAAACCCCTGACATTCGCAATGGCAAAGACAACCGACCCCTGGTCCGCCAGGCAGCAGCGCCAGCTCGCGGCAGTGTCCGAGTTCACCACGGACATCCAACACGTCTCCGGCCGAGACAATGTGGTAGCCGACTGCCTCTCCCGCCCCGCCATCCACGCCGCACACCTGGCAGTCGACTACGCTCAACTCGCAGCAGACCAGATCACTGACCCTGATCTGCTCTCCGCACCTACCAACCTACCAGGGCTACGCCTGGCCGACGTCGCCTGTGGCCCGACCACAGTCACGGTCAAGTGCGACATATCCCTATGTCAACCTCAGCCCGTCGTCCCAGCGTCCTGGCGCTGCCGGGTATTCGAGAATCTCCACAACCTCTCCCACCCCGGCGCCCGCGCATCCATCAAATTGGTAGCCAACCGCTTTGTCTGGCGCGGCCTTCACAAGGATGTGCATACTTGGGCCAACTCCTGCCTAGCCTGCCAACGGGCCAAGGTGCAGCAACACACGAAAGCACCCCTCGAGGAGTTTACCGTCCCTTTGCGTAGATTCGACCACATCCACGTGGACATCGTCGGGCCCCTGCCGCCGTCGCAAGGCCACACGCACTTGCTGACGATCGTTGACCGCACCACGCGCTGGCCCGAGGCAATTCCACTGACCTCTACCACCACCGCCGACATCGCCAGAGCCTTCGTCAGCACCTGGGTCGCATGGTTCGGCGTCCCCTCCGACATGACGTCGGACAGAGGTCCGCAATTTACCTCTGAACTCTGGACCGCCGTCGCACGCAATCTCGGGGTGACCATTCACCGCACCACAGCGTACCACCTCCAAGCCAACGGACTGTGTGAGCAGTTCCACAGATCCTTGAAGGCATCTCTTCGAGCCAGCCTCCAGGACGGCGCCTGGACCGACCGACTTCTGTGGGTCCACCTCGGCCTGCGCACCACGGTTAAAGAAGACCTCCACGCATCGGCAGCAGAGCTCGTGTAACGTCAGCCGCTTCGCGTACCCGGCGAGTTCCTGCCCACCGCCACGACACCCTGGTCAGCCGACCAGCAACGCCACGACTTCGCCTCACCGGCGCTGCAGTTCGCCCCAGTGCCCATTGCCCGACATGGCGAATCCACCTCACACGTCCCACTAAGCCTGCACCAGGCACGGTTCGTTTTCGTCCGGCACGACGCCCACTGCGGACCCCTTCAACCCCCGTACGACGGGCCCTACAAGGTGCTACAGGCTGGGGACAAATTTTTCACCCTGCAAGTGGGCGACAGGACCGAAAAAGTGTCGGTTGACCGACTCAAGCCAGCACACTCGGAGCCCGGTGAGCAGGTCCCTGTAGCTGGTCCACCTCCACGCGGCCGACCTGCCCTCAAGCCGGTTCACCCGGCTGCTCCACGCCCGGCCGTTCCACGTCCACCGGCGTCCTACAAGAGCCGCTCCGGCCGGCCCATCAGACCACCGCACCGTCTCGTCCACACCTCCTAAGTGGATTCTGGGGGGAGCTGTGTGGCGGATCGCCACCTAAACGGGCATTATCCACTTTTCCGTCCGTGGACAATATATCGGGCACCTTGCCTTTAAGGCACCTTGCCTTTAAGGCAGGAGAAAAGGAGTGGGCGGGGCCTCAGGATTTTTCCAGATAATTCTGTGAGCAGTTTGTTTCAGCCATTTTTGACCAGGCAGTTGCATTAAAAAGCCTTTGTGTTCCACACATGGACTCGGTCTTAATTCCTGTTTCGCGGCAACCTCAACACTCTACTATTTTTCCTGCCAAAGTGCATAACCTCACACTTTCCAGTATTGTATTCCATCTGCCAGATCTCTGCCCACTTACTTAGCCTGTCTATGTCCCCTTGCAGATTTTTTATGTCCTCCTCACTCACTACTTTCCCTCCCATCTTAGTATCATCTGCAAACTTTGATATGTTACACTCGGTCCCCTCCTCCAAATCGTTAATATAGATTGTAAAGAGTTGGGGACCCAGCACTGACCCCTGCGGAACACCACTAGTTACTGATTGCCAGTCTGAGAATGAACCATTTATCCCAACTCTCTGCCTTCTGTTAGATAGCCAATCCTCTAGCCATGCCAGAATATTACCCCCAATCCCGTGATTTTTTATCTTAAGCAATAACCTTTTGTGTGGCACCTTGTCAAATGCCTTTTGGAAGTCTAAATACACCACATCCACTGGTTCCCCTTTATCCACCCTGTATGTTACTTCCTCAAAGAACTCCAGCAAATTTGTCAAACATGACTTCCCCTTCATAAAACCATGCTGACTTTGTCCTATTAAATTATGATTATCCAAATGTCCCGTTACTGTCTCCTTAATAATGGACTCCAAAATTTTACCTACCACAGATGTTAGGCTAACCGGTCTATAGTTTCCAGCCTTCTGTCTACTGCCCTTTTTAAATAAGGGTGTTACATTAGCAGTTTTCCAGTCTGCCGGGATCTTTGCTGAGTCCAGGGAGTTTTGGAAAATTATTACCAATGCATCCACAATCCCTACCGCCACTTCCCTCAAGACCCTAGGATGTAAGCCATCAGGTCCGGGTGATTTATCCGCCTTGAGTCCCATTATTTTACCGAGTACCACTTCCTTAGTGATTTTGATCGTGTTTAGCTCCTCCCCCCCTATAGCCCACTGTTTGTCCAGTGTTGGGATATTCTTAGTGTCCTCTACTGTAAAGACTGATACAAAATATTCATTCAGTGTATTTGTCATCTCCATATTTCCCACCATTACTTTCCCGATCTCATCCTCTAAGGGACCAACATTTACTTTTGCCACCCTTTTTCTTTTTATATAACTATAAAAACTCTTACTATCTGTTTTTATATTTTTTGCTAATTTACTTTCATAATCTATCTTCCCTTTCTTAATCAATCTTTTTGTTATTTTTTGCTGTCTTTTAAAGTTTTCCCAATCCTCTATCCTCCCACTAGATTTGGCTACCTTATAAGCCCTTGTTTTTAGTTGAATACTATCCTTAATTTCTTTACTTAGCCACGGATGACTGTCTTTTCTTTTGCACCCTTTTCTTCTCAGTGGAATATATATTTTTTGGAAGTTGTAAAATAACTCCTTAAATGTACACCACTGATCATGTATCGTCTTACCCTTTAATCTATTTTCCCAATCCACGCTACTCAATTCCGCTCGCATACCTTCATAGTCTCCTTTATTCAAGCTTAGCACGCTTGTTTGAGATCCAACCTTCTCACCCTCTAATTGAATATGGAATTCAACCATGTTATGGTCACTCATTCCAAGGGGATCCTTTACTCGGACATTTTTAATTAATCCTGTCTCGTTACACAGGACCAGATCTAAGGTTGCTTGCCCCCTGGTCGGTTCAGTTACATACTGCTCAAGAAACCCATCCCTAATACATTCAATGAACTCATCCTCAAGGCAGCCCTGCCCAATTTGGTTTGTCCAATTAATATGATAGTTAAAATCCCCCATAATTATAGATGTTCCCTTATTACATCTTATGGCATCCCTGCTTCCATGGTTTTCCAACGATGTGGTCTCCTGGGACCAGTGACTCCAGGTAGCCCCTCTCACACACTGAGGGTGCCTGGGCTCCAGCTCAACACTTCTACACACTCGACATCCTCCACAGGAACTGGCGATGTGCTGGAGGGAAGCTGTGTCGTTACAGCTGTAAATGAAGAAACCTAGAATCTAAACCATCTAACCCGACGTCAGAAGCCACAATGATTCTGCTGTCAGAACAACGTGATCCCAGCCTGACAGAGCAGGTGGGGGGTGGGGGGGTGGGGGGTCCCATCGGCAATATTCACCGCAGAGAATTTGGACTTGGGGGCCTGAAGCCGCTGGTCACCCAACTGACCATTCCTCAACCGTGAGCCTGGGCAGTGAGTGGCACAGCCGGCTATTCAGCCATGGGGTTCGTCATACCTGAGTGTCATCCAGTCCTCGCACCCGCATGAACACTTACCAGATGGTGATCAGGAGCAGGAACCTGGGCTGGCCTTTTCGACCGGTCTTTGAGACAACTTGCACGGACGGCCCCCTTTATTATCAACAGGGCTGAGATCAGCGACCAGAGAACTCCAACTCTCTATGGTTCAGTCCCCCGACTGGGCAGTGGATCAATTCGACTCACCCAGTTGTAAATCAGGCCACTATTAGCTTTGCTCAATAGTGAAGCTTAAGTTGTAAAAATGGTGTATTTTACACAAATGTTCTGTGCACATCAGAGACTGTGCGTCGGCTAAACTGAGCAGGAAACGCTAAGAACTAGGGATCGTCTGGTTAACACTCTTTATTAAAGCCAGTCAATGAGATAACAAGACAACCCCTTACATGCAGTGTAGTTGAGATATAGGCGCCAATTAGACTCAAATACCTCAGGGGACTCCAAGCTGCTCACACTAGCCTCAGAAAGAGTAGATTGAAGCTTCTCCCCAGGACCTCCAACAGAAAGAAAGGCTTGCATTTCTATTGGGGAGACCAAACGCAGATTGGGTGACCGCTTTGCGGGACACCTCCGTTCAGTCCGTAAGGGGGACCCCGAGCTTCCGGTCGCCTGTCACTTTAATTCTCCGCTCCACTCCCACTCAGATCTCACCGTCCTCGGCCTCTTGCATTGTTCCACTGAAGCTCAGCGTAAGCTCGAGGAACAGCATCTCATCTTTCGATTAGGCACTTTATAGCCTTCTGGACTCAACATAGAGTTCAACAATTTCAGATCATAACCTCGGCCCCTATCATATATATATTTTTTATCCACACTTTTTGTTTGTGCCTTCTGTTCTTCTTTCCCACATGGCAGCTGTCTTTCATTCTGCCAGCGCAATTTACACTTCATCTAGAGCCATCCTTTGTTTCTTAACCTGTCCCATTACCATCTCCTTTTGCCTTGAATATCTCTTAATGTCTCTTAACTTCTCCTGCCTTCCACCCTATCACTAGACCTTCCCTTTTGTTCTTTCATCCCCTCCCCCATTTCCCAGCCCCTACACTTGCTTAAAAATCTGTTCCATTTCCTGCTTTTTTCCAGTTCTGACGAAAGGTCATCAACCTGAAACGTTAACTCTGTTTTTCTCTTTACAGTTGCTGCCTGACCTGCTGAGTATCTCCAGCATTTTCTGTTTTTATTTGCATTTCCATAGCACCTTTCATGACTACCTGATGTTCCAAAGCACTCTTACAGCCAATGAAGTACTATCTTTAAAGTGCAGTCACTGTTGTAATGTAGGAAACGCAGCAGCCAATTTGCACACAGCAAGCTCCCACAAACAGCAATGTGCTAATGATCTGTTTTAGTGATAAATGTTGGCCAGGACACCAGGGATAGCTTCCCTGCTCGTCTTCAAAATAGTGCCATGGGATCTTATACGTCCACCTGAGAGAGCGGACAGGACCTCGGTTTAACGTCTCATCTGAAAGACAGCACCTCCGACAATGCTGCACTCCCTCAGCACTGCACTGGGAGTGTCAGCCCAGATTTTTGTGCTCAAAGGCTCGCGGAGTGGGGATTTGAACCCACAATCTTGTGACTCAGAGTCGAGAGTGCTACCCACTGAGCCACGGCTGACACAGGGCACTGTTGCATTTTGATAGGTTAAATTATGTAGGACAAATGGGTGCACCATATGTCATCACTATCTCTCTGTCTGTATGCTGGTTATACAGGTGCTATTAACCATTTATTGTGCACTCCTTTGATGTCTTATCTCTTCCAAACTTTATTTCAAAAGACACATAGGGGGAGAAATTCAATATCGCCCCATTTGGGGCGCAATTATCGGCCGAGCGAAAAGATTAGCGCCTGGCGCTAATTATCGCCTCCGACTGCAAACTTGACTTTTATCGCCCCTGGAGGTGATTGGAGCGCTAAATCAGACGCTACACATCTGTCTTAAGGTGCAAAGGCCGAGGAGCGAGGCGCTAACTCAGAGCGCGGGCGCAGTGCAGGTGCTGTCAGTTAGCGATGGAACACAGACACACTGGCGCCGGACAGTTCTTAAAGGGGAGGGTCGATCTTGCACTCCAGCCACACACTGCTCATTGGAGCCTTGAATCTCGGCCTGGAGAGACCTGTGCCTAAATCTTCCAGCCAAGGACTATGGAGAGGGTGAGAGAACGAGCTCAGTGCTTCAGCGAGCGGGCCTTGGATGCTCTGGTTGGCGCGGTGGAGCGCAGAAAATCTATACTCCTCCCTGAGAGTGGCAGGAGGCCTTTGCCGCGCGAGTACGGAAGAGTGTGGAGGGAGGTGGTTCAGAGCGTCTCCTCCAGGAGCATGGTGCCCAGGACCCATACTCAATGTCGAAAAAAGTTCAACGACCTCACTCGGGTCGTCAGGGTGAGTGGCTTTTTTTCAATACCTCTCCATCCCTCCATCTCAACCTCACTCAATGGCCAGAGGGTCTTAAAACCCCAATGCCCAACACTCATCCAACACCTATGGCCCTCTCATGAAACACACACGCACATTCCACATTTTGCATAGAGTAAGGGCTATTCACCGATCGGAGGCACATCAGGCAAGACCATGGCTGTATATTTACTCAGACGCCGTCCTTTTTCTTGCAGGCCAAGCTATCTCATAATAGGAGACAGCAGCAACGGACGGGTGGAGGGCGGCCTCAGCTGCAACCCCTCAGCGATCTTGAGGCGCGCGTCCACAGGATTGTGGCAAGCCGGGTGATCGGTCCCGTCGCCACTGGAGACGCCGACCCCGTTCTGGACAGCAATGGTAAGGTCATCACCTTTTTGTCCTCTGTCCTTCCACTTGTCGCTCACAACACCAGCCTTTGACACTTTCAATCCAACTTACTAAATCGCTGCACTCATTCCTCCCTTACTGCCCCCCTGTCCTCACGCTAAAGCCACTCTTGTACCTCCCTGCTTTCAGATGGTGATTCACCAGCTAAGGAGACGGGCTCTCAAGCTGCCAGTGGGAGTGAAGCTGTAGGCGAGGAGGAAGATGAAGGCGGAGCATCAGCGCCACCCTCTCCCGAGGAAGCCCATGCCCACACTGGGAACACGCCTTCCCTGGAGGGGAGCAGGGGGGAAGGGTCTGATGAGGGTGAAGCTCCAGGACCCAGTGGGCTGCAGCAACGTGATGGGGGTAGGGAAGCTCGGGGGCCTTCTCCCCAGAGGGAGAGTATGTCAGCGAGTCCTGCTGCACTGGACGCAGAGGAGGATCGGCTGACCGCTGAAATGAACACCCAGGCGGGGGACATGCACACTGAGCTCATGGGTGCAGTGGGAAGGGTGCCCGAATGCATTGAATCGTGGCTTGAGCAGTGGTGCAGGAGGGAGGGATTCAAATTCCTGAGGCATTGGAACCAGTTCTGGGGGAAGTGGGACCTGTACAAAAGGGACGGTCTGCACTTGGGCAGGACTGGAACCGATGTCCTCGGGGTAATATTTGCTAAAGCAGTTCGGGAGGATTTAAACTAATATGGCAGGGGAATGGGAACCTATGTAGCGAAACAGGGGGAAGTAATATGCAGTCAGAAACAAATGTTAGAAGGGTGAGAAACAATAGGGGAAGGCCGAGTAAACAAAGGCAAGAAACACAAAGGGCCATACTAAATCATAAGTCTAAAAGGACAAAGGATGTTAATAAAACAAGCCTAAAGGCTCTGTGTCTTAATGCAAGGAGTATCCGTAATAAGGTGGATGAATTGACTGTGCAAATAGATGTTAACGGATACGATGTGATTGGGATTACAGAGACGTGGCTCCAGAACAATCAAAGCTGGGAACTGAACATCCAGGGGTATTCAACATTCAGAAAGGATAGAATAAAAGGAAAAGGGGGTGGGGTAGCATTGCTGGTTAAAGAGGAGATTAATGCAATAGCTAGGAAGGACATCAGCTTGGAGGATGTGGAATCAATATGGGTTGAGCTGCAGAACACCAAAGGGCAGAAAACGTTAGTGGGAGTTGTGTACAGACCTCCAAACAGCAGTAGTGAGGTGGGGGAGGGTATGAAACAGGAAATCAGAGGTGCGTGCAAAAAAGGCACGGCAGTTATCATGGGTGACTTTAATATGCATATAGATTGGGCTACTCAAACTGGAAGCAATACGGTGGAGGAGGATTTCCTGGAGTGTTTAAGGGATGGTTTCCTAAACCAATATGTTGAGGAACCAACTCGAGGGGAGGCCATCCTGGACTGGGTGTTGTGTAATGAGGAAGGACTAATCAGCAATCTTGTGGTATGAGGCCCCCTGAGGAAGAGTGACCATAGTATGGTGGAGTTCTACATTAGGATGGAGAAGGAAACAGTTAAGTCAGAGACCATGGTCCAGAACTTAAATAAGGGCAACTTTGAGGGTATGAGGCGTGAATTGGCGAGGTTAAATTGGCAAGCGATATTTAAGGGGCTATCAGTGGAAGGGCAATGGCAGACATTTAGAGATCGCATGGATGAACTACAACAATTGTACATCCCGGTCTGGCGTAAAAATAAAAAAGGGAAGGTGGCTCAACCATGGCTAACAAGGGAAATCAGGGATAGTATTAAAACCAAGGAAGTTGCATACAAATTGGCCAGAAGTAGGAGCAAACAAGGGGACTGGGAGAACTTCAAAACTCAGCAGAGGAGGACGAAGGGTTTGATTAGGGCAGGGAAAATAAAATATGAAAGGAAGCTTGCAGAGAACATTAAAATGGACTGCAAAAGCTTCTATAAATATGTAAAAAGAAAGAGGTTAGTAAAAACAAACGTAGGTCCCCTGCAGTCGGAAACAGGGGAAGTCGTAATGGGGAACAAGGAAATGGCAGATCAATTGAACAAGTACTTTGGTTCGGTGTTTACTGTGGAGGACACACACAACCTGCCGGAAATAAAAGGGGTCAGAGGATCTGGTAAGAGGGAGGAGCTGAGGGAAATCCTTATTAGTCGGGAAAAGGTATTGGGGAAATTGATGGGACTGAAGGCTGAAAAATCCCCGGGGCCTGATGGTCTGCATCCAAGAGTACTTAAGGAGGTGGCCTTGGAAATAGTGGATGCATTGACGATCATTTTCCAACATTCCTTAGACTCTGGATCAGTTCCGATGGAGTGGAGGGTGGCCAAAGTAACCCCTCTTTTTAAAAAAGGAGGGAGGGAGAAAGCAGGGAATTATAGACCGGTCAGCCTGACATCGGTCGTGGGTAAAATGATGGAAGCAATTATTAAAGATGTCATAACAGACCATTTGGAAAGTGGCGACATGATAGGTCCAAGTCAGCATGGATTTGTGAAAGGGAAATCATGCTTGACAAATCTTCTGGAATTTTTTGAGGATGTTTCCAATAGGGTGGACAGGGGGGAACCAGTAGATGTGGTGTATTTGGACTTTCAGAAGGCCTTCGACAAGGTCCCACACAAGAGATTGGTGAGCAAAGTTAAAGCACATGGGATTGGGGGTAATGTGTTGACGTGGATTGAGAACTGGTTGGCATACAGGAAACAAAGAGTAGGAGTAAATGGGTACTTTTCAGAATGGCAGGCAGTGACCAGCGGGGTACCGCAGGGTTCGGTGCTGGGACCCCAGCTGTTTACATTATATATTAATGATTTGGACGAAGGGATTAAATGTAATATCTCCAAATTTGCGGATGACACTAAATTGGGAGGCAGTGTGAACAATGAGGAGGATGCTAGGAGGCTACAGAGTGACTTGGACAGGTTGGGTGAATGGGCAAATGTATGGCAGATGAAGTACAATGTGGATAAATGTGAGGTTATCCACTTTGGTGGTAAAAATAGAGAGGTGGACTATTACCTGAATGGTGGCAGATTAGGGAAAGGGGAGGTGCAACGAGACCTGGGCGTCATGGTACATCAGTCACTGAAGGTGGGAATGCAAGTGCAGCAGGCAGTCAAGAAAGCAAACGGAATGATGGCCTTCATAGTAAGGGGATTTGAGTACAGCAGTAGGGAGGTGATGCTGCAGTTGTACAGGGCCTTGGTGAGGCCACACCTGGAGTATTGTGCGCAGTTTTGGTCTCCTAACTTAAGGAAGGACATTCTTGCTATTGAGGGAGTGCAGCGAAGGTTCACTAGATTGATTCCTGGGATGGCCGGACTGACATATCAAGAAAGATTGGGTCAACTGAACTTGTATCCTCTGGAGTTCAGAAGAATGAGGGGGGATCTTATAGAGACATTTAAAATCCTGACTGGTTTAGACAAATTAGATGCGGGCAGAATGTTCCCAATGTTAGGGAAAACTAGAACCAGGGGTCACAGTCTAAGGATTAAGGGGAAGCCATTTAAGACTGAGCTGAGGAGGAACTTCTTCACCCAGAGAGTGGTGAATCTATGGAATTCTCTTCCACAGAAGGTTGTTGAGGCCAGTTCGCTAAATATATTCAAAAGGGAGTTAGATATAACACTCACAACTAGGGGGATCAAGGGGTATGGCGAGAAAGCAGGAATGGGGTACTGAGGTAGCATGTTCAGCCATGAACGCATTGAATGGCGGTGCAGGCTCGAAGGACAGAATGGTCTACTCCTGTACCTATTTTCTATGTTTCTATGTTTCTATGAATCACTGGCAAGGAGTGTGGAGCACTTCGCTTTACTGTGTATCTAACCCATTGTACCTGCCCTGGGAGTGTTTGATGGGACAGTGTGGAGGGAGCTTTACTCTGTATCTAACCCGTGCTGTACCTGCCCTGGGAGTGTTTGATGGGACAGTGTGGAGGGAGCTTTACTCTGTATCTAACCCGTGCTGTACCTGCCCTGGGAGTGTTTGATGGGACAGTGTAGAGGGAGCTTTACTCTGTATCTAACCTGTGCTGTACCTGCCCTGGGAGTGTTTGATGGGACAGTGCAGAGGGAGCTTTACTCTGTATCTAACCCATGCAGTACCTGCCCTGGGAGTGTTTGATGGGACAGTGTAGAGGGAGCTTTACTCTGTATCTAACCCGGGCTGTACCTGCCCCGGGAGTGTTTGATGGGACTGTGTAGAGGGAGATTTACTCTGTATCTAACCCGGGCTGTACCTGCCCGGGGAGTGTTTGATGGGACAGTGTAGAGGGAGCATTACTCCATATCTAACCCATGCAGTACCTGCCCTGGGAGTGTTTGATGGGACAGTGTAGAGGGAGCTTTACTTTGTATCTAACTCGTGCTGCACCTGCCCTGGGAGTGTTTGATGGGACAGTGTAGAGGGAGCTTTACTCTGTATCTAACCCGTGCTGTACCTGCCCTGGGAGTGTTTGATGGGACGATGTAGAGGGAGCTTTACTCTGTATCTAACTCGTGCTGTACCTGCCCTGGGAGTGTTTGATGGGACAGTGTAGAGGGAGCTTTACTCTGTATCTAACCTGTGCTGTACCTGCCCCGGGAGTGTTTAATGGGACAGTGTAGAGGGAGCTTTACTCTGTTTCTAACCCGTGCTGTACCTGCCCTGGGAGCGTTTAATGGGACAGTGTAGAGGGAGCTTTACTCTGTATCTAACCCGTGCTGTACCTGCCCTGGCAGTGTTTGATGGGACAGTGTAGAGGGAGCTTTACTCTGTATCAACCCGTGCTGTACCTGCCCTGGGAGTTTGATGTGACAGTGTTCTGAGTGTCTCTCTCTCTCTCTGTCCGTAGGTCTGTCTCTCTCTCTCTATGTATGTCTCAGTCTCTCTCTCTCTCTATCTCTCACTCTCTGTCCCTCTCTCACCCTCTGTCCCTCTCTCTCACACACTGTCGCTCGCTCACACACTCTCTGTCTCTATCTATGTCCATGTCTCTGCCCCTCTCTCTATCTCTGTCTCCCTTGCTGTCTCTCTCTCTTCCTCTCTCTCTCTGTGCAGCAAGCAATTAGGAAAGCAAATGTTATGTTAGCCTTTATTGCAAAAGGATTGGAGTACAAGAGTAAAGAAGTCTTACTGTAATTAAATAGGGCCTTGGTGAGATCATACCTGGAGTATTGTGTACAGTTTTGGTCTCCTTACCGAAGGAAGGATTTACTTGCCTTCGAGGGAGTGCAGCGAAGGTTCACTAGATTGATTCTGAGATGAGGGTCATTGTCCTATGAGAAGGGATTGAGTAGACTTGGCCTATACTACCTAGAGGTTAGAAGAATGAGGGGTGATCTCATTGAAACATAAAAAATTCTTCAGGGGCTTGACAAGGTAAATATTTCCCCTGGCTGGTCACAGTCACAGAATAAGCACTGAGGTGAGGAGAAATTTCTTCACTCAAAAGGTTATGAATCTTTGGAATTCTCTACCCCGGAGGGCTGTGGATGCTCAGCTGTTGAGTATACTCAAGACATGAATCGACAGATTTTTGGATACGAAGGGAACCAAGGGATATGGGGATAGTGCAGGAAGGTGGAGTTGAGGTAGATCAGCCATGATCTTATTGATCGAAGGACCGAATGGACTATTCCTGCTCCTATTTCTTATGTTCTTGTGTCTTTCTCTCTCTCTCTGTCTTTGTCTCTCCCTCTCTCTGTGTCTCTCTCCCTATCTCTATGTGTCCCTCTCTCTGTCTCCCTCTCTGTGTGTCCCTTTCCCTCCCTATCTATCTATCTATCTACAAAAAGATTCTCCTAGTTTCTACGTCTCCGCCGCATCTGCTCTGACGATGCCACCTTCCATACCAGTGCTTTTGACATGTCTTCCTTTTTCCTCAACCGAGGATTCCCCTCTACAGTGGTTGACATGGCCCTTGACCGTGTCCGTTCTATCTCCCGCACTTCTGCCCTCACCCCTGCCCCTCCCTCCCGGAACCACGACAGAGTTCCCCTTTACCTCACCTTTCACCCCACCAGCCTTCACATTCAACGGATCATCCTCCGCCATTTCCGCCACCTTCAACGTGAGCCCATGAAGGATTATTTATTTATTGGAAATTCCACTAAAACAGTCTAAACGCTTTAGGAGAGCCCCCATAGAAATTCACCCCTACTATCTTCATGCAAACAATTCTCCGGTCTGCTTTATTCTCACCTGTTAGCCTGTGCTAGCTGTTATTCCTCATTGGCTATGCTACCTGTTTATTTATACTCACTTGCAGTAACCGTTCTCTCACACGTATAAACTCACAATCACCTTTTTCGTTATGAAGCCCCGGATCCTGTCGGCTTTTTAAACCACTTTCTCAACCTGTCCTGCCACCTTCAACGATTTGTCCACATATACCCCCAGGTCTCTCTGTTCATGCACCCACTTTAGAATTGTATCCTTTAGTTTATATTGCCTCTCCTCATTCTTCCTACCAAAATGTATCACTTTGCACTTTTCTGCATTAAATTTCATCTGTCCCGTGTCCGCCCATTCCACCAGCCTGTCTATGTCCTCTTGAAGTCTATCCTTATCCTCCTCACTGTTCACTATACTTCCAAGTTTTGTGTCATCTGCAAATTTTGAAATTGTGCCCTGCACACCCAAGTCCAAATCATTAATATATATCAAGAAAAGCAGTGGTCCTAATACCAACCCCTGGGGAACACCACAGTATACCTTCCTCCAGTCCAAAAAACAACCATTCACCGCTACTCTCTGTTTCCTGTCACTTAGCCAATTTCGTATCCATGCTGCCACTATTCCTTTTATTCCATGGGCTGCAACTTTGCTGGCAAGCCTATTATGTGGTACTTTATCAAACGCCTTTTGGAAGTCCATGTACGCCACATCAACTGCATTGCCCTCATCAACCCTCTCTGTTACCTCATCAAAAAATTAAATCAAGTTAGTGAAACACGATTTGCCTTTAACAAATCCGTGCTGGCTTTCCTTAATTAATCCACACTTGTCCAAGTGACTGTTAATTTTGTCCCTGATTATCGTTTCTAAAAGCTTTCCCACCAGAGGTTAAACTGACTGGCCTGTAGTTGCTGGGTTTATCCTTACACTCTTTTTTGAACAAGGGTGTAACATTTGCAATTCTCCAGTCCTCTGGCACCAGCCCCGTATCCTAGGAGGATTGGAAGATTATGGCCAGTACCTCCGCAATTTCCACCTTTACTTCCCTCAGCATCCTAGGATGCATCCCACCCAGTCCTGGTGACTTATCTACTTTGAGTACAGCCAGCCTTTCTAGTACCTCCTCTTTATCAATTTTTATCCCATCCAATATCTCAACTAACTCCTCTTTCACTGACTTTGGCAGCATCTTCTCCCTTGGTAAAGACAGATGCAAAGTACTCATTTAGTACCTCAGCCATGTCCTCTGCCTCCATGCGTAGGTCTACTTTTTGGTCCCTAATCTGCCCCACCCCTCCTCTTACTACCGGTTTACTATTTATATAACCGAAGTGTACGAGAGCATGGGCCTTACACTAAATATCCGTAAGACAAAGGTCCTCTACCAGCCTGCCCCCGCCACACAGTACTGCCCCCCGATTATCAAAATCCATGACAAGGCCTTGGACAACATGGACCACTTTCCATACCTCGGGAGCCTACTGTCAACAAGGGCAGAAGTCGATGACGAAGTCCAACACCGCCTTCAGTGTGCCAGTGTAGCCTTCGGTCACCTGAGGAAGAGAGTGTTTGAAGACCAGGACCTCAAACCCAGCACCAAGCTCATGGTCTACAGAGCAGTAGTGATACCCGCCCTCCTGTATGCTTCAGAGACATGGACCATGTACAGCAGGCACCTCAACGCACTGGAGAGGTACCACCAACGCTGCCTCCACAAGATCCTGCAAATCCATTGGCAGGATAGGCGCACCAATGTCAGTGTTCTCGCTCAGGCCAACATCCCCAGCATCGAAGCTTTGACCACGCTCGATCAGCTCCGATGGACGGGTCACATCGTCCGCATGCCCGATACGAGACTCCCAAAACAAGCGCTCTACTCGAAGCTCCGACATGGCAAAAGAGCCCCAGGTGGGCAGCGGAAATGCTTCAAGGACACCCTCAAAGCCTACTTGAAAAAGTGCAACATCCCCACTGACACCTGGGAATCCCTGGCCCAAGACCACACAAAGTGGAGGAGAAGCACCCGGGAAGGCGCCGAACACCTCGAGTCTCTTCGCCGGGAGCAAGCAGAAGCCAAGCGCAAACAGCAGAAGGAGCGCACGTCAACCCAAGCACCCCACCCACCCGCCCCTTCGACCACCGTCTGCCCCACCTGTGACAGAGACTGCAGGTCCCACATTGGACTAATCTGTCACCTGAGAACTCATTTTTAGTGTGGAAGCAAGTCATCCTCGGTTCCGAGGGATTGCCTAAGAAGAAGAAGGAGTTCTCTAGATTGCTCAATGTAGCCTTTCTTTATCTCTTCTCTCTCTCTCCACATTTTTCTTTATCTCTCTCTGCAAAGTTGTTGCTTCATGAATGAGAACAAGAGGTAATCTGACACCAGAAAGTAACATAAAACACACAGCTGTGTAAAGTGTTAACTTTTAGGCGTTTCAAAAGAAGACAAACTCAGATATCATCAATCGATGTCAGCTTGTGTCACACAACTTCTCACAGCATTGAAACCCCTTGCCAAATAGAAAAAAAACTGTTACTTTAGCAAGTCTTCGTGCCTTTAAAACTTGCAAAGATACTACTCAATTCAATTCAACATATAAAATCAGACATCGTTATCATAGACATAGCAGAAGCATCCCCCTCCCACCCCCCCGCCCCCCACCTTTTAATCTCTCTGTGTCCTGGCCAATATTTATCCCTCAACCAACATAACAAAAAAAATACCAGATTATCTGGTCATTATCACATTGCTGTTTGTGGGAGCTTGCTGTGTGCAAATTGGCTGGTTCAAAATTTCAAGCTCACAGTCTGTGTCCTCAACCAAGCCTGATACCTCCTGCACAATTCTTAACACTTTCCTCTGGTCTATGGGAGGTGTGTAACGACATAGAGTAAAGGGTGAAGGGAACGCTGAATATTCATAAACTCTGCCCCATGTTTTTTTTCTTCTCTTTTCTTTTTTCTCTTTTTCTCTCACATGGCAGCTGTTGATGATTCTGCCATTGCCATCTACACCTCATCTAGACTCATCTTTTGTTTCTTAACTTGTCCCATTACCATCTCCTTTCGCCTTGCACCATCATCCCTTTTGAATTTTAATCTCTCCTGCCTTCCAGCCTTTCACAGCCCTTCCCTTTTGTTCTTTCCTCCCCTCTTCCTTTTCCCTGCCCCTGCACTTGCTTAAAAATCTGTTACTTCTCTCACCTTTTCCAGTTCTGACGAAGGATCATCGACCTGAAACGTTAACTCTGTTTCTCTCTCTCCACAGATGCTGCCTGACCTGCTGAGTGTTTCCAGCATTTTCTGTTGTTATTTCCTTTTTAAGCTTCTTTATTTCTAACTTCACGGCTCTATTTTCAGCCTGCGTCTAATCATGCTTTCTCCGCAAGGCGCCTAAACCCAGACAAAGCCCTTGCAATAGGTATGTTCTCTGTCTCCTTTCATTTTGTTTCTGCTGAAGCAGGAACATTTTCTGTCCACTATCTCTGTCTCTGCAGACACACATTCTCCAGTTCCTGCTCAATCTCCTCCCAGCTCCCGTTTGAAATTTTCTTGGAAAAACTGTAAGGTCCCCCCCCCAATTACTTTTAATCCAGTCAGAAATTTTCAAAGGGACCAACGTGGTCGAGAAATAACAACAGAAAATGCTGGAAAATCTCAGCAGGCCAGGCAGCATCCGTGGAGAGAGAAACAGAGTTAACGGGGGAAAAATATGGTTGCTTTGCACCTAAGAGGGCGGGTATCACTGCAGCTCTGTAGACCATGAGCTTAGTGCTGGGTTTGAGGTCCTGGTCTTCAAACACTCTCTTCCTCAGGCGACCGAAGGCTGCTGGCACACTGAAGGCGGTGTTGGACTTCGTCGTCGACGTCTGCCCTTGTTGACAGTAGGCTCCCGAGGTATGGAAAGTGGTCCACGAGGCTTATAATGTTGCCAAAAAGAGTAGTAAGCCTGAGGATTGGGAGGATTTTAGAATTCAGCAAAGGAGGACCAAGAAATTGATAAATAAAGGGAAAATAGAATATGAGAGTAAACTAGCAAGAGACATAAAAACAGACTGTAAAAGCTTCTATAGGTATGTAAAAAGGAAAAGATTAGCTAAAGTAAATGTGGGTCCCTTACAGGCTGAGACAGGAGAAATTATAATGGGGAATAAGGAAATGGCTGAGAAATTACTCAAATACTAGAACCAAGGGTCTAGCGAGAATGAGGAACTGAAAGAAATTAGTATTAGTAAAAAAATAGTACTGGAGAAATTAATGGGACTGAAAGCTGATAAATCCCCTGGACCTGATGGCCTACATCCTAGGGTTTTGAAAGAGTTGGCTATAGAGATAGTGGATGCATTGGTTGTCATTTTCCAAAATTCCATACATTCTAGAACGATTCCTGCAGATTGGAAGGTAGCAAATGTAACCCCACTATTTAAGAAAGGAGGGAGAGAGAAAACGGGGAACTACAGACCAGTTAGCCTGACATCAAGAGTAGGGAAAATGCTAAAATCTATTATTAAGGGCACTTAGAAAATAATAATAGGATTGGGCAGAGTCAACATGGATTTATGAAACGGAAATTGTGATTGAGAAATCTATTAGAGTTTTTTGAGGTTGTAACTAGTAAAATAGATAAGGGGGAATCAGTGGATGTGGTGTATTTGGATTTTACGAAGGCATTCGATAAGGTGCCACACAAGATTAAACAAAATTAGGGCTCATGGGATTGGGGGTAATATACTAGCATGGATTGAGGATTGGTTAATGGAGAGAAAACAGAGAGTAGGAATAAACGGGTCATTTTCGGGTTGGCAGGCTGTAACTAGTCGGGTACCGCAAGGATCAGTGCTTGGGCCTCAGCTATTCACAATCTACATCAATGATTTGGATGAGGGGACCAAATGTAATATATCCAAGTTTGCTGATGATACAAAGCTGGGTGGGAATGTAAGTTGTGAGGAGGATGCAAAGAGGCTTCAAGGGGATATAGACAGGCTAAGTGAGTGGACAAGAACATGGCAAATGGAATATAATGTGGAGAAATGTGAAGTTATCCATATAGGTAGGAAAAATAGAAAAGCAGAGTATTTTTTAAATGGTGAGAGATTGGGAAATGTTGGTGTTAAGAGGGACCTGGGTGTCCTTATACACGAATCACTGAAAGTTAACATGTAGGTACAGCAAGCAATTAGGAAAGCAAATGGTATGTTGGCCTTTATTACAAGAGGATTTGAGTATAAGAGTAAAGACGTCTTACTGCAATTATATAGGGCCCTGGTGAGACCACACCTGGAGTATTGTGTGCAGTTTTGGTCTCCTTACCTAAGTCAGGATATACTTGCCATAGAGGGAGTACAAGAAAGGTTCACCAGACTGGTTCCTAGGATGGCGGGATTGTCCTATGAGGACAGATTGAGTAGACTAGACCTATATTCTCTAGAGTTTAGAAGAATGCGAGGTGATCTCACTGAAACATGAAAAATTCTTACAGGGCTTGACAGAGTAGATGCAGGGAGGATGTTTCCCCTGGCTGGGGAATCTAGAACCAGGGGTCAGAGTCTCAGAATAAGGGGTAAGCCATTTAGGACTGAGATGAGGAGAAATTTCTTCACTCAGAGGGTGGTGAATCTTTGGAATTCTCTACCCCAGAGAGCTGTGGAGGCTCAATCATTGAGTATATTCAAGACAGAGATCAATAGATTTTTGAATATTAAGGGAATCAAGGGATATAGGGATAGTGCAGGAAAGTGGAGATGAGGTAGAAGATCAGCCATGATCTTATTGAATGGCGGAGCAGGCTTGAAAGGCCAAATGGCCTACTCCTGCTCCTATTTCTTATGTTCTTATGTAATACCTTTGGTTAACAAAAATCTATCAATCTCAGATTTAAAATTAACAATTGATCCAGCATCAATTGCCATTTGTGGAAGAGAGTTTCAAGCTTTTTTTTATTTGTTCATGGGATGTGGGCATCACCAGCAGGGCCAGCATTTATTGCCCATCCCTAATTGCCCTCAAGAAAGTGGTGGTGAGCCACCTTCTTGAATACAACTGAGTGGCTTGCTCGGCCATTTCAGAGGGCAGTTAAGAGTTAATCACATTGCTGTGGGTCTGGAGTCACATATAGGCCAGACTGGGTAAGGACGGAAAATTTCTCTCTATGTACCCTATCTGTCCCCCTTAATATCTTGAAAACTTCGATCAAATTGCCCCTCAACCATCTAAATTCCAGGCAATACAACCTTAGTTTGTGTAATCTCCCCTCGTAATTGTATGTTCATATGAAGACGTTTATCAAGGTTGGGATTGAGCTCTCAAAGTTGTCCCAGGAGAGAAGTGATCTTGAAAGGTTGAAATTTGAAGGAGTATATGCACACCTGTGTACAACCTGCATATCAACCTAGGTGTCAGTAAGCTCTTGTGCATCATGCAGCTAGACTCAGTTATCAAATGATACAGGAAGGTCAGCCAATGCATTTATTAAACTATAGGGTTCCCATGATGGCTCAGTGTGTTTATCTCTTGATTATACAGAGCAGCGAGGTCCCAGGCTGAAACCCCAGTCTCTGGAGAGTCAGCTGGTCTCAGCATCCTTGGGTGACAGAGTTGAAAGTCATCCAAGGTTCCTACTCCTGATCACTAGCCAGCAACGCCTTCTAGAAACTGTGCATATGGGCGTTAAGTGAGGACATAATCAACAACAACTTGTATTTATATAGCGCCTTTAACATAGGAAACCGTCCCAAGGCGCTTCACAGAAGCGTAATCAGACAAAATTTGACACCGAGCCACATAAGTAGAAATTAGGACAGGTGACCAAAAATTTGGTCAAAGAGGTAGGTATAAAGAAGCATCTTAAAGGAGGAGAGAGATGTGTAGAGAGGCGGAGAGGTTTTAGGGAGGGAATTCCAGAGCTTAGGGTCTTGGCAGCTGAAGGCACGGCCACCAATGGTGGAGCGATTAAAATTGGGGATGCACAAGAGGCCAGAATTGGAGGAATGCTGAGATCTCGGAGGGTTGTAGGGCTAGGGGAGATTACAGAGATAGGGAGGGGCGAGGCCACGGAGGGATTTGAAAACAAGGATGAGAATTTTAAATTCGAGGCATTGCCGGACCAGGAGCTAATGTAGGTCAGCGAGCAAAGGGGTGATGGGTGAACGGGACTTGATGCGAATTAGGAAACGGGCAGCAGGGTTTTGGATGAATCAACTCAGTTGATGATGTCTGTTTGGTCAAATAGTCTGCTGATGCTCATTGTCTAAACCCATACATGATAATGGTCACTTGAGCGAGGTAATAGAGGAGGACCACTGTCCAGAGAGAACCATACCCCAGCAAACAGACAATACCTTAAGGAAATGTGAAAGGTTACATGTAGATGTCATGTAAGGATAGGAATGGATATAATGCAGCTCCCAAAAGTTGAATATTGTGATGACTACCACTGCCTTGGTTCAGGAAAGAAAGAACGTGCATTTATATAGGGCCTTTCATGACCTCAGGACATCCCAAAATGCTTTACAGCCAATGAAGTACTTTTGAAGTGTAGTCACTGTTATAATGTAGGAAACGCGGCAGCCAATTTGCGCACAGCAAGCTCCCACAAACAGCAATGTGATGATGACCAGATAATCTGTTTTAGTGATGTTGATTGAGGGATAAATATTGGCCAGGAGACCAGGGAGAACTCCCCTGCTCGTCTTCAAAATAGCGCCATGGGATCTTTAACGTCCACCTGAGAGAGCAGACGGGGCCTCGGTTTAACATCTGACAGTGCAGCACCCCCTCAGCACTGCACTGGAGTGTCAGCCTAGAATTCGTGCTCAAGTCTCTACAGTGTGGCCTTTCCTCACTCCACGCTTCCTCATGCTTTTAAAGTTCATCCAGTGACTGTGTATGAATGCACGACCCTGAGAAACTGATGTGAATACAGGAAGGGCGGGTAAAGAGTCAAATACAGAAATAAACCTGTGACAGCTTACTCTGAAAACCGAGCTGTGTGCAGGAACCAGATCTTGCTGCGATTTGGAGCCCAATCCCATCCAATCGATTGCGCTCCGCACACCCGCTGAAAGGGTAGGTCGTGTGGTTTCCACGTTCTACTTTGCTTTGCAAATAATATGGAGTCCACCCATGGTTTGGTTCTCAGGCCTTCATGAGGTCAGAGGTCATGTGTACACTGGCAATAAATTTCATCAACAGATTAAATCCGGTGCCGGGGTGTCCAAACTGTGGAGCACATGGACAATTGTAGTTCCCAACCGTTACCTGTTAAGCAACCTCCTTTCTCCTCTGGTTCACAACAACACCTGTTCCTTTAAGATACAAAGTAGTCCGACTGTTAAACTTTTAACTTCCACGACTTCCAACATATCCACCACTTTTTATTTCTTCTTCTCCTTCCACCACTTTTTATTTCTTCTAATCCATTCTCATATAATGAGAAAGACTGTTTATACAGTGTAATTCTAGTCCATAGGTACTGAACTATGTTTTAAACTTTCACCCACCATTCATGATTTCCAAAGGCAGATGTCCCCTTTTCAATGCTAGCTTTACATGATATCATATACACTGTCAGTCATTTAATGTTAGGGTTTTAAACTACAGAGGTCTTGTCTATAATAAAAACAGAAAATGCTGGAAATACTCAGCAGGTCAGGCAGCGTCTGTGGAGAGAGAGAAACAGAGTTAACGGCCCAGAAATTCGCCTCTCCGGCTTGCCGCGGGTGTAAGGAGCGCGCGCGCACTTACCTACTGCGTCTGCCGTTCTGCTTCTGGCCCACTGGAACTTAGGATTTTCTGAAGCGCACTCCCGGGCAGCGTCTGACGTCACACCGCCCAGGAGCGCAGCGTGCGCGGAGCCTCCGGAGCGGAGGGTAGTGAAGACACACCCTCTGAAGTCGTGGTGGTGGTGGAGGAGCAGGAGCAACTTGTGCTTTGTCATCTAGTGGAAGAGGAGGGTATGGAACCTGGGTTGCTGCAGAGTACCTCTCCATCTCCTGGCCCCTCTGGCTCTGTGCGAGCCAGACACCAGCTTGATACTGCAGAGCATGTGGGAGAAGCAGAAATACATTCAACAGAACAGAATGACTTACAAGCTCAGATGCAGCATATTGAAGGGTTGAGGGAATCGATGTGTTCTCTTACTGAGAAGAAAGTTGACTCTCTTGCCTCGATCAGGCAGGGAATTGATTATATTGGCATGTCACTTAATCAAATAAATGAGTCTCTCGTTGGACTCTTGCACAAACCAGATGTTGGAATGGGGCTTAATCAAATAAATGAGTCTCTCGTTGGACTCTTGCATATGCTTAAACCACTTTCTGCTGCCATTACTTTGACTCCCGCAGAACCGCCCTTACCTGCTCCCAGCGCAGAAACAGTGCGGGCCCAAGAGCCAGCTGCTCCTCCAGTTGTGATGCAAGCAAACGTTGCCTTGCAGCAGCAGCAGCAGCAGCAACCCTGTCAGGAGGCAATTGCTGAAGGGCAAGAGATGGCACACAGGGCCCTTTCAAGTCGCAGCACAGGGCTCCGGTCACGGGGAGCGGGAAAGCGCAGGAGACAGTAGGGTGTCACCTTTTGCACATTGCACATCCTTTAACCCTCAGGCACAGATGCGAGGGGGCAAATCGTTCAATTGTTTAATTTTTCGTTTTATTTAAATGTTAAATGTTTTCATTGCTTTTTTTATTGAAATATATATTTGCGACTGAAAGTGTATGTAACCTTTTCATTTAAAAAGTACAGCCTCTAGTCACTTTGAAAAAATTCAACTTTTTTATTTGCAAAAAGATTTAACATTACAACTGTTTGAAATTTAGAAAATAGCTAGTTTCCATCTTGAATGTCTTTATTGCACTAAGAAACCAAAAAAGTCACTTTAAACTGTTTACAAGTTTTATTCTACACTATTTATGTTTACGAATGTTTGAAAAGTAGAAAATAGCTAGTTAACATTTAAAAGTTGTAAACTATGGACATCAAAACTGAACCTTAAAAGTCTTTGATGCTGCAATAAAAGTTCACTGTTTCACTTTAAATTGTGTCTGTTCCGTTCTTTGCCTTGCTGGGGGAGGGGAGGTACAAGGCGACACTACCTCGTGAAGGTGTTGGCTACTAGCTGTTCCTGAGCAGCCTTACTTTCAGCAGCACTTGGCTCCTCCCCATCAGGCCTGGCCACAGGCACATTGGCATCGTCCACGTCCTCCATTTCAGCAGGGAGCTCCTCTGCACCGTTAAGGGTCAGTCCTTCCCGCAGGGCAAAGTATTGCAAAGCACAACAGGCCACCACAATCCTTCCCACTTTCTGAGGAGAATACTACAAGGTCCTCCCTGACCTGTCCAGGCACCGGAAGCGTGATTTCAGAACTCCGATTGTCCTCTCCACCACTTGCCGTGTGGACACGTGTGCCTGGTTGTATCTCTCCTGAGCCTCATTATTGGTCTTGCGGTAGGGAGTCATCAGCCATGGTCTTAGCGGGTAGCCCTTGTTGACCAATATCCATGCGGATCCTGGAGGCAATGCGCTGAGGGCGCCATATAAGTTCGAGTTACGGAGGACGAAGGAGTCATGATTACTTCCCCGGTGATTTGCATTCACGTTTAGGATCCTGAGGTGCGCATCACAGACTATCATGACATTCAATGAATGAAACCCCTTCCTGTTGATGTATGTCACAGGTGCATCCACTGGTGCCTTCAATGCAATATGGGTTCCATCGACGGCCCCAATCACTTTGGGGAATCCAGCAATGGTATAAAATGCAAGGGCCATCTCCTTTTGATGGCAAGTGGACAAGTCAAAGTCAATGAACTCTGAAGCCCTACGGAAAATGGCATCTGTGACCTGGTGAATGCAGGACCTCGCAGCATTCTTGGAGATGTTGGTAATGTCACCGGTGCTTGCCTGAAATGACCCACTTGCAAAGAAGTTCAGTGCTGTGGTTACCTTCATGTTCACTGACAAGGCAGTGCGGGTCTTCGAGCGTGTTTGAAGGTCCTCCTTTAACATGTCACATAGTCGGCCGATTGCCTCTTTACTGAAGCGCATCCTCCTCACACACAACTCCTCCGACAGCATCTCAAATGACAGCCTCTCCCTGTACACTCTCTGGGGTGGGTAGTAGTTTCTCCTTCTCAGGAGACGGTTATGCTTCCTCCGTCTTTCTTGTTCCCTGGCGTTTACAATTCTCTGAAGCAAAATCGCACAGAGGACCAGGGCAGCATTCTCAAAGAGCATGTTTCTCCCTCACAGGCTTCCTCTTTAAACAGATTAAGTACTTGTAAGGAAAAAATGGAAAGAGTTGTTAAAGTAATTTTAATAAAGTGAGTGGCTAGAAAATCCCGTCGGGCTATGGTGGGAAACGTGCGGTATCGGATTGGCAACACGTCATACCCGCCTGATGAATATCACGGCCCGAGATGATTTTCCAATAACTGTAACATTTTCAGAAAGTCATACATACATACTTACTTAAAGGAATATAATTGATGATCATTTTCTTTCTTTAAACTTTTGGAAATGTTAAATAATTCATTTTTAAACAGTCATTTTCATATTTAAGAAAAAAATCTAATTCAATTAGGCCTTGCACACAGCAAGAGTTGCTCCTTATAACTACACTACTCAAAACAAGGTCCAAACCTGTTTTTAACAAATTTTTAAAGTTGCAAACTTACCTCAGACTTTATGAAAAAAACTTTGCTCCCTTTCAGAATTAAAAATGTTCAGTTTAGTAGCCCCACTGCTGAAAGATTTCTTCTTCCTGGTCGTTCCGGAGCTTCTAACAAGGCTTTACTCTTGCTTTTTAAAAGCGCAGCTGCCGGGGATTTACCCGCGCTGCACCAATTGATAAAAATACTGAAGTTCAATGCGCACGCGCTGCCTCTCCGACGCACGCGATTGAACTACGATCCCTTTCCTTCAGGACACCGGAAGTTCCGGTTTCCCGCGCATGCGCAGTGCATGCAGGAAACCGGCACTTCAGGAGACCTTACGGGTGAGTACACAGCGCGTACTCACCCGGCAAGTGCCGAATTTTTGGCCCAACGTTTCAGGTCGATCGACCCTTCATCTGAACTGGAAGAAGTTGGAGATGTAACAGGTTTTTAAGCAAATATAGGGGCAGGGAGAGGGGGGAGAGGAGGAAAGAACAAAAGGGAAGGGCTGTGATAGGATGGAAGGCAGGAGAGATTAAAAGACAAAAGGGATAATGGTGTGAGGCGAAAGGAGATGTTAATGGGACAAGTTAAGAAACAAAAGATGGGTCTAGATGAAGTGTAAATGGCACTGGCAGAATCATCATGTGAGAGAGAGAAAAATCATCTTGGTCTTGTCTATGTTGGGTAATATTACACATCATGATACCCACAAAGGAAAACATAATCCATTGTACAGAACATTACAGTTTACCATATGTACTCATGGAATTAAAAGAATTCTCCAGCTCTCCTTTTACAATTAAGCATCTTGTGGATATTCTCGCTAAGTATCATTTCCCACTAACTTTCAGTTATTCCAATTTCATTGTGATCTTAAAGGAATTCAACGCTGCATTTTAAATTCTATGTCCCTCTTTAATTTAATTTCAGTCCCTCTGATAGGTACCAGTGCGTTTAACTCCCTATTGTTTTATTAAAAAGTCAGTTTCGCTATGGAGTATATCAGTGCCTTGAATAAAATTAGTCTCACTCTCCTGAGCCACTTTAACCATTTCATGTCGTGCTGTTGTCAAATAACTGTGCATGTCTGAGACCCGTTCTTCAGTGCATCTTCGCCATGCATTTCCACATGCTAGCTGCCTCATGCGCAACATATCACAAGTACGGTATCCCAATATCATACCGCACTTGACATCAGATACAAGCCATTCCGGGGCTTTTAAGTTATCTTATCAAAAGACCGGAGGTCTTTTCTCCTTTCTCCCTGCATGGTCCCAATGTTCAGGGTAGTGGCCAGGCTATCATACACATTTTCCCCTTGTTCAGTAGAGACAAAGACACAAACATTTCCAAGAGAAACCTATCAAGTAATGATTCTCACCTCCACTTTCCTGACTTGCATTAGAATTTACATTGATACCAAATTGAAAATCCTTTCACGAATCATGTTACTCAGGGATGCACTCACATATCTTTTCCTAACCCCTATTTGAGTTTCTGTAATTCACTCTTAATCATCCAGGAAAATGATTTTAGGTAAATTACCATTATATTACCATTTCATCTCATTCAGGAGCCCTGGAGAAACTTTAATGTCCAATACAATATGATCATTACCGTTTAACCAAAGTTCCCAAGTCAATCCAAGTTATAAACACACTCTTGTTGATTCTGCTTAAACTCTTATTGGACCCTTTAATCCCCAAAATATGCTAGAGAGCAATTCAGTCTGCAAGATGAGGGATGTTAGTTACCTTTAACACAACAGTCTCCCCCCAAAACTTCTTTGCTAACACACAGTTTGGATGGAAGCACGTAGACTGGACCTTTTCAAAGATAAAATTTGATTATCTCCTTAAATTTCAGATAAATTTCCCATCCCGAGTGCTTGAATAGCAACTCATATCAATTTATCTAATCAATTTTAATTTCACAAAAAAATGATGACCAGGCTCGTGATTTTACAAAAGTTAAACAAAAGTAACAAATATATTTGGATGCAAGTTCAATTTTTTGTCACCCCGTTGCGACATTCAAAATCCATCGATGTGTGCAGATAAGAACTTAGGGGGAAAAATTGGGTTGCCCGAGGGGGGCGCTAATGGGGCGCAAAGCTCCTAGCGCCCGGGCGCGGTGCCGCTAACGCTTCCCGCGAAATTCAGCGGGAGGTTAGCGGCAGTGGTAGCCGATAGCGCCCCGCGGCGCTGTGTCACCGACGATGATGTCATTGCCGTGCGCAGCGCCCTGCTCGCGCCACGGCCGCAAATTTGGCTCGCGCCCCTTGACCTACCGCCAGACACTATGTCCGACAGGGTCAGGGGGGCGTTCTTGTGGCCGGGGCGGTGATAAATAAAGGGCAGGTGCCGGGCGGCCATTTTTGTTTTGGGCTGCCTGTCTGCACCTTCCCCCTCTGGCCTCCTCCTGCGGGGTGTCGGCCGCGATCGGTCAGCCCCGCACTCTTCTTGAGTGCCGGGCTCTTTTGCCGGCATCCCGCTCCCCGGGAGGGAGGCCTGCAGTACCGCGGCGCTACGTGCCAACGCACGTGGCGCTGTTACACATAGTGCCATGATAGAGAATGGGGGCGCCCTAAGAGGGAGGGGGAGCGCTTCCAGTAGCGCCCCGCCTCCTGCTTGGGGTGCGACCATTCAATTTCGGGTACAGGGGCGCTAACTTTTTCGGGGCGCTAAAAGTATTTCCCCCTTAAACTCGGAACAATACTGGAGCTCCCACTGCACTTTTCCAGCAAAGTTCACCTTGAAGTCCTTTTATATCAGAGAACCCCTCTTGGTAATCTTCCACCATCAACACTCATCTGGTCCTCTGTTTAAAGAAAAAAACAGAAAATCCATTGTGGCTTTCCTGCCAGCCCAATGGGTTAATTGGCCATTTGTCAATTTCTGATTCCCTTCTGTCAGTGTCGGGAAGCATCCGCTCAAATTAAAAAAACGTACAATTGAAAAATGTCCAAAGGGCAACACGGTGGCATAGTGGTTAGCACTGGTACCTCACAGCGCCAGGGACCCGGGTTCAAATCTGACCTTGGGTGACTGTCTGTGTGGAGTTTGCACATTCTCCCCGTGTCTGCGTGGGTTTCCTCCGGGTGCTCCGGTTTCCTCCCACAGTCCAAAAATGTGCGGGTTAGGTTGATTTGGCTATGATAAATTGACCCTTAGTGTTAGGGGGGGATTAAATATGGGGATAGGATGGGATATGTTAGGGGGAATTAAATACGTGGGGTTACGGGGGTAGGGTGGGATATGTGTACTGTGGGGATTAAAGCAGGGACAGGGTAATGGATTTGGATGATCAGCCATGATCGTATTGAATGGTGGAGCAGGCTCGACGGGCCGAATGGCCTACTCCTGCTCCTAGATTCTATGTTTCTATGTTTCTATGAACGCACTGCGCCACCCTGCTTATCACACTTCTTGTCTTTGCAGATAAGGATGAATGTCTCACTAACCCATGTGGGCCCAATGCAACCTGTCACAACACTGAAGGGAGTTTTCACTGTACTTGTGGTAAAGGGTTTTACTAATATTCCGGAGATCACCAATTCGCTGGTCTTGTCGAATCCCACTGTAGAGGTGAGTACAGGGAGACCACACCTTGAGTGCTACGTACAGTTTTGTTCTCCTTATTTAAGGAAGGATATACTTGCATTGGAGGCAGTTCGGAGATGATTCACTCGGTTAATTCCAAAGATGAGGGGGTTGACTTGTGAAGAAAGGTTGAGCAGGTTGGGCCTATACTCATTGGAATTTAGAAGAATGAGAGGTGATCTTATTGAAACATATAAGATACTGAGGGGGCTCGACAAGGTAGATGCAGAGAGGATGTTTCCCCTCGTGGGGAAATCTAGAACTCGGGGGCATAGTTTCAGAATAAAGGGTTGCCATTTTAGAACTGAGATGAGGAGGAATTTCTTCTCTCAGAGGGTCGTAAATCTGTGGAATTCTCTGTCCCAGAGAGCCGTGGAGGCTGGGTCATTAAATACATTTAAGATGGAGATAGACAGATTTTTGCAAGAAAAGAGAGTGAAGGGTTTTGGGGAGCGGGCAGGGAAGTGGCTTTGAGCCCAAGCTCAGCCATGATCTTATTGAATGGCGGAGCAGGCTCGTGGGGCCAAGTGGCCTATTCCTGCTCCTATTTCTTATGTTCTTATGTTCTCTTCCTCAGGTCATCAGTTTCAGAATCCACATCATCATCTACACAAACCTCTCTACAGCTTCATTCCATCCTATCTCTATCTTTCACCAGCCCTGTGTCTCTGCTCTTCCATCTCTAATCTAGTATACATTCCCACCTTCCTCCAGCTCCACTGTCAATGAAAGCATCTTCACCCAACTTGCCCCACACTCTGGGACACTGTCCCGAAACCTTGCTGCAGCTTTCGTCACTTTCAAAAGCCTTTTGAACCATGTCCTCCACCCTCTCCTATCCATTCTTAAAGGTGGAATCTCACGCTGTGAGAATGTTACATTCAGGCTAACACGACAAGTCAAATTTATTGACAAGGAAATTAATCAGAAGCAACATCTAAAGATTTGTGGTGTGAGATTTTTAATTTCAGACCCAAACCATCCTTTGGCTTTCATGCACAGGTTTGCTATTTGCTATTTTGCTCACTTTAATGCAGAATTGTTTGGTGTGTTTTTGTCCATCAGTGTTTAAGTTAAGATGACTCAAACTCATTTCATGGAAGACCTTTACTTCTGGCAAACAGAAGCATTTGTCATAGCCCATGGATTTGAACCCAGGTTCCAAAGTGTGAGAGACTTGCGTTGAACGCACTGCGCCACCCTGCTTATCACACTTCTTGTCTTTGCAGATAAGGATGAATGTCTCACTAACCCATGTGGGCCCAATGCAACCCGTCACAACACTGAAGGGAGTTTTCACTGTACTTGTGGTAAAGGGTTTTACTCAGATTCCGGAGATCACCAATTCGCTGGTCTTGTCGAATCCCACTGTAGAGGTGAGTACAGGGTATTGGTGAGAACACACCTTGAGTACTGCGTACAGTTTTGGTCTCCTTATTTAAGGAGGGATATACTTGCATTGGAGGCAGTTCGGAGACGATTCACTCGGTTAATTCCAAAGATGAGAGGTTTGACTTGTGAAGAAAGATTGAGCAGGTTGGGCCTATACTCATTGGAATTTAGAAGAATGAGAGGTGATTTTATTGAAACATATAAGATACTGAGGGGGCTCGACAAGGTAGATGCAGAGAGGATGTTTCCCCTCGGGGGGAAATCTAGAACTCGGGGGCACAGTTTCAGAATAAAGGGTCGCCATTTTAGAACTGAGATGAGGAGAAATTTCTTCTCTCAGAGGGTCATAAATCTGTGGAATTCTCTGTCCCAGAGAGCCGTGGAGGCTGGGTCATTAAATACATTTAAGGTGGAGATAGACAGATTTTTGCAAGATAAGGGAATGAAGGGTTTTGGGGAGCGGGCAGGAAAGTGGCTTTGAGCCCAAGCTCAGCCATGATCTTATTGAATGGCGGAGCAGGCTCGAGGGGTCAAGTGGCCTATTCCTGCTCCTATTTCTTATGTTCTTATGTTCTCTTCCTCAGGTCATCAGTTTCAGGATCCCCATCATCATCTACACAAACCTCTCTACAGCTTCATTCCATCCTATCTCTATCTTTCACCAGCCCTGTGTCTCTGCTCTTCCATCTCTAACCTAGTATACATTCCCACCTTCCTCCAGCTCCACTGTCAATGAAAGCATCTTCACCCAACTTGCGCCACACTCTGGGACACTGTCCCGAAACCTTGCTGCAGCTTTCGCCACTTTCAAAAGCCTTTTGAACCATGTCCTCCACCCTCTCCTATCCATTCTGAAAGGTGGAATATCACGCTGTGAGAATATCACATTCAGGCTAACACAAGTTAAATTTATTTACAAGGAAATTAATCAGAAGCAACATCTAAAGATTTGTGGTGTGAGATTTTTAATTTCAGACCCAAACCATCCTTTGGCTTTCATGCACAGGTTTGCTATTTGCTATTTTGCTCACTTTAATGCAGAATTGTTTTGTGTGTCTTTGTCCATCAGTATTTAAGTTAAGATGACTCAAACTCATTTCATGCAAGACTTTACTTCTGGCAAACAGAAGCATTTGTCATAGCCCATGGATTTGAACCCAGGTTCCAAAGTGTGAGAGACTAGTGTTGAACGCACTGCACCACCCTGCTTATCACGCTTCTTGTTTTTGCAGCTAAGGATGAATGTCTCACTAACCCATGTGGGCCCAATGCAACCCGTCACAACACTGAAGGGAGTTTTCACTGTACTTGTCTCTGTCACAGGTGGGGCAGATGGTGGTTGAAGGGGTGGGTGGGTGGGTTGCTTGGGTTGACGTGCGCTCCTTGCGCTGCCTGAGCTTGGCTTCCGCTTGCTCCTGGCGAAGAGACTCGAGGTATTCGGCGCCTTCCCGGATGCTTCTCCTCTACTTTGTGCGGTTTTGGGCCAGGGATTCCCAGGTGTCAGTGGGGATGTTGCACTTTTTCAAGGAGGCTTTGAGGGTGTCCTTGAAGTGTTTCCTCTGCCCATCTGGGGCTCTCTTGCCGTGTCGGAGCCCCGAGTAGAGCGCTTGTTTTGGGAGTCTCGTATCGGGCATGCGGACGATGTGACCCGTCCATCGGAGCTGATCACGCGTGGTCAAAGCTTCGATGCTGGGGATGTTGGCCTGAGCGAGAACACTGACGTTGGTGCACCTATCCTGCCAATGGATTTGCAGGATCTTGCAGAGGCAGTGTTGGTGGTACCTCTCCAGTGCTTTGAGGTGCCTGCTGCAAATGGTCCATGTCTAGGAGGGCGGGTATCACTGCTGCTCTGTAGACCATGAGCTTAGTGCCAGGTTTGAGGTCCTGGTCTTCAAACACTCTCTTCCTCAGGTGACTGAAGGCTGCACTGGCACACTGAAGGTGGTGTTGGACTTCGTCATCGACGTCTGCCCTTGTTGACAGTAGGCTCCCGAGGTATGGAAAGTGGTCCACGTTGTCCAAGGCCTTGTCATGGATTTTGATAATCGGGGGGCAGTACTGTGTGGCGGGGGCAGGTTGGTAGAGGACCTTTGTCTTACGGATGTTTAGTGTAAGGCCCATGCTCTCGTACGCTTCTGTGAAGGTATTGATGATGGTTAGTCCAGCGTTGATTGTAGGCCACGTCCTTCCAACTGCAGCTCCTCGCCTCGAGACGATCAACCAGGCCCTTCCTTCCGACTGCAGTGCCGATATTTTTGTCACTGGTTTTTTATACAGTTTTCCTTGCCTTTTGCAGTAAATCAATCATTCAGAGATGGTGAGATGTTCCTTTAATGTTCGACCTGAGTTGTTTGAGCTGTCAAACTTTCGCACTCACACATCCTGTGTGGCTATCCATTAGTTGCCTTTATCAAAGACCAAAATTGGTCATTCACTCATAAAGTTTACAAAAGTGGGCAGAAAACCACTTGGTTGCAGTTCATGTGTCACGTCGTAGCCTGCATTTCAAAACTTCAAGGGTTTGACTCCTCCCCTTTCGTCACCAAAAAATCGTTCTACAATCTTGTAGTCTATTTGTTGTAGGCGCGATGTCTGCAAATCTAAGGGGGGTTTGTTTAGCTCTGTTGTCCATGACTACCCCCTGCAGTCACAACCATGTTTGCTGCCTTTTAGTAAAGCACATCAAAGCACACTCCACGTCCACTGATCAGTGAAAGACCGCCTGTTATGACTTTATTTCACTTTGAAAAAAACCTTCTGGCCTGGCAAAGCATTTCAATATAGGCCAAAATTAAGGGTCTGTGTATGCCTACACCGTATAACAGGGAGACTTTGTGAACCCCCTTGTTAATGATTACATTGAATTACATCGATTTCACAGCACAGAAACAGGCCATTCGGCCCAATACGTCAAAGCTGGTGTTTATGCTCCACAAGAGTCTCCTCGCACCCGACTTCATCTCACCCGATCGGCATTAGTTCTATTCCTTTCTCCCTCATGTACTTATCTAGCTGCCCTTTAAATGCGTCAATGCTATTCGCCTCGACTACTCCTTGCGGTAGCTAGTTCCACATTCTAACCACTCACTGGGTGAAGACGTTGCCCTGATTTCCCTGTTTGATTTATTGGTGGCTATCTTATACCGATGGCCAATGTTACCTGTAAGCTGTGCTCCGGGAAAACCCCGCGCAGCCGGCTTGCCGGCTCTTCAATACAAAAACTGCACATGCCCGGTATTTTGAATGGCCCGCCCAGCCCCTTAAAGGGGCCGCGCGGCGCCAAAAAAAATTACAGGGAACAATGTTTATGACCAACGTTCCCACTAAGCTGCGCGTGTGCGTGGCCGTGCGGTAATCCGCAAAGTCCCTCGCAGTTCGCCCACGAGCTTTTACATCGGAAACACCGCGCATGCACGGTAATTTAAAGGGACCACGCATTGAAAGAAACAGGCTGCGCAGAACATAGTGCAGCCTACAGGGAAAATTGTTTATGACCCCCTGGATTTGGACTCCTCCACAAGTGGTGATTAATGAATTAACTTCACCTAACTTCATGAAGTCCTCAGAATTTAGTCAATTTAAATCAATTTTAATCTTTGTTTTTGAATCAGCTGCCATACTCCTACCATGATGTGGAAATGCCGGTGTTGGACTGGGGTGGACAAATGTGAGAAGTCGCACAACACCAGGTTATAGGCCAACAGTTTTATTTGAAATCACAAGCTTTCGGAGTGCTGCTCCTTCGTCACCTTCTAAATCAATACAAGGAAGGGCAAATCAAAATGAATCTGCAAAGTGCTGCTCAGTACCCAAAACTCCTTCACGCAGCGTTGAATCTATCCAGAAGTCTCTCTCTCTCTCTCTCTCAGAATGCGTGATTCAAAAATGTCACCAACAAAAAAAGGCAGGAAGCGGTAGCCTTTAAATAGCGCTCCCCCAGTCCCTTCCTGACTGCAAAACGCTCCCCTCGACCTGTCGTTGCTAGCGGCAGCCGGTCAGGCAGGGGGCACCACTCAATATCCGCTACCGGGGCGTTGCGCACTCGACTGACGTCACGATCTGCCGGCGCAGGAGATCGTGGCGGTAGTGTTTAGCGCCGCCGCAAAATGTCTAGTTAATTTTGCGAGCGGCACAAACATCGCCGCGCCCGGGCGCTAGTTGCTTTGTGCCCCATTAGCGCCCTCTTAAGGCGCTAACGGGAGGCGCAACCAACTGAATTTTTCCCGCACTGGGTCCTGATTTTAACTCTGGATGTGAATCAGGCACACAAGGGCCGACGCAAGCAACAAACACCCCTGTCCTCAGCAGCGAGGCCCGGGCAATTTTAACTCCTGGGCCTCATCTGCACCCGTCACCAGCGGGGAGCTATGGCTGGTCAGCAGGAAGGAACGGAATGCTGGGCAGCAAAAGGCCCCCGGCAAGGAACGATAATTTGTGGGGAGGGGGTTTCGGGAGGTCCTCGTGATCGAGAGGGGAATAGAGCCCGGGGGGTGGGGGGGGGGGCAGGGCCAGGCTGGGCCGGGTTAAATTCTCCCCTACTTATGTCGAAGAGAACTTTGGCTAAAATTTGTTTGCCCCCGAAATAGCGCTGGTTGGTGGGGGGTGGGGTCCTTCCTGCTGCGGCTGTGCGAGGTTAAGAGAGGGCGTTAGCTCCAGCGTTGAGGTCGAAAATGGCAGCGCTGGCGTCAAAACAGCATTGCACGCTGATTGACATCACAAACTGCGTACTGTGCATACTTCCGGCGCACGCTCTCAGCACCCGTGCTAACAAACTACCCAAAATGACGTCCGACACGGCCCTCACCCAAAGTGTGCGTGCGCTCCTCGGACACCATTTTGGACCTGAATCGGCACCCATAGTGCTGCAAAACTGAATGCTACGGAGCCGGATTTAGCGACACTCATCTGTTCTCGCCACAGGTGCTGACTGACCTGCTGAGTACTATCAGCAGTCTCAATTGAGGTGGAGCAGGGTGAGATGCTGAGTAAAGTTCTCTGCGCTCTGGTTGTTCAATGTGCCTTAGCCATTTTGTCAGCTCGGAGTGAGATTGCCAATTAGTGGCAGGTCAGGGGCACGTTTATTCTGTTGGCACATGCTCACCAGGAGCTGGCTTGAGTTGCCAAGAAACTAATTTGGCGCCCATACAGCCATAAGTCAGAGGAGCCTTTCATCTCTTGAGTCTAGGCTGGATTGGCCATCAGTGGTGGGAACCCTGGTTAAATTTCCCTTTCAGAAGGGCAGAGGCCAGCTGTAGAGGGCTGAGGTCCGTTTACAGCACCGAATGGAGGGGGAGCCTGGGACCTTTAGATCTGTATCGGATGAGAGGTTAAACTGAGGCTCCGTCTGCCCTCTCAGGCGGACGTAAAAGATTCCATGGCACTATTCGAAGAAGAGCAGGGGGAGTTCTCCCTTGCATCCCTCAACCAACACCAAAAACAGATTAACAGAAGAATGATCACATTGCTGTTTGCGGGAGCTTGCTGTGCGCAATTTTGGCTGCTGCCTCTCCTACATTACAACAGTGGCTACACTTCAAAAGTACTTAATTGGCTGTAAAGCTGTAATAGTCTAGTAGAACTAGGGGTCGCAGTCTCAGAATAAGGGGTCGGCAATTTAGGACTGAGATGAGGAGAAATTTCTTCACTCAAAGGGTTGCGAATCTTTGGAATTCTCGACCCAAGAGGGCTGTGGAGGCTCAGTCGTTGAGCATATTCAAGACCTAGATCAATAGATTTTTGGGTACTAAGGGTATCAAGAGATATGGGGATAGTGCAGGAAGGTGGAGTTAAGGTAGAAGATCAGCCATGATCTCATTGAATGGCGGAGCAGGCTCGAAGGGCCGAGTGGCCGACTCCAGCTCCTATTTCTTATGTTCTTATTGAGTGCTTTGGGATGTTCGGAGGCAGTGAAAGGCGCTATAGAAATGCAAGATCTTTCTTTCTTTCTTGCCATCTTTCTTTCTTATTTCTTTCTTTCTTTCTTTTTGTCTTTCTATCTTTCTTTCTTTCTTTCTTTCTTTCTTTCTTTCTTTCTTTCTTTCTTTCTTTTTTCTTTCTTTCGTTCAGTATTACACCGGTGGGCCAGTGAGCGATGCACGTGCCCTTGCCAACAAAGAGCTTCACAAATCCCATTGCAAGGTGTTTCCTGGCTTCAGTTTGTCACAGCCCTTAACAAAAACCAAAATGAAAACCCCGCGAGTGACCTCAAACGGGTTACGGGAAGGAGGGCTGACCAACAAGAAGTCTCACGAACAGGAAAAGAAGTCAGACAGAGAGCCGCAAGGCCTAATTGTGGTCAAGCGAGCAATACGGTTGGAATCGACTGACAGCTCAGTCACTGGTAGCATCCTCACAGCTCAACATTGGTCAGACTGATGGAGTGGGCAAACTGGAACTGGTATCACCAGGACCCGCTCCAGGAACGGACTTCCTGTCAGCTGAGTAGAGAGACTGACAACAGGTTATAAAATAGTTTTTTCCCTTATTGGCCCTGGGTTTTTTCTCTGGTTTTTTTTGCCTCTCGCAGGAGATTGCATGGCTACGGGGATGAGGGAGGACGTGGGGCGTGATGGGAGGTCGGTGGGGGGGTGGATTATGAAGTGTCTAGTTACGATGCTCGGCCATCATGCTATGGGGGAGGCTTGATGGACCAGCTGGTCTTTTCCTGCCTGTCAGTTTTGTAGGAACAGGAGGAGGCCATTTAGCCCCTCGAGCCTGTTCCGCCATTCAATGAGATCATGGCTGATCTGTGACATAACAGTGTCCTAGGCCCAACCATCTTCAGCTGCTTCATCAATGACCTTCCCCCCAACATAAGGTCAGAAATGGGGATGTTCGCTGATGACTACACCGTGTTCAGCGCCATTCACAACTCCTCAGATAATGAAGCAGTCCATGCCCGCATGCAACAAGACCTGAACGATGTTCAGGCTTGGGCTGATAGGTGGCAGGTAATATTCGCACCACAAAAGAGCCAGGCAATGACTATCTCCAACAAGCCAGAGTCTAACCACCACCCCTTGACATTCAACGGCATTACCATCGCCGAATCCCCCACCATTAACATCCTGGGGGTCACCATTAACCAGAAACTTAACTGGACCAGCTACATAAATACAGTGGCAACAAGAGCAGGTCAGAGGCTGGGTATTCTGTGGCGAGTGTCTCACCTCCGAACTCCCCAAAGCCTTTCCACCATCTACAAGGCACAGGTAAGGAGTGTGATGGAATACTCTCCACTTGCCTGGATGGGTGCAGCTCCAACAACACTCAAGAAGCTCGCCAGCATCCAGGACAAAGCAGCCCGCTTGATTGGCACCCCATCCACCACCTTAAACATTCACTCCCTCCACCACTGGCGTACCGTGGCTACAGTGTGTACCATCTACAAGATGCACTGCAGCAACTCGCCAAGGCTTCTTCGGCAGCACCTCCAAAACCCGCGACCTCTTCCACCTAGGACAGGGCAGCAGGTGCATGGGAACACCACCACCTCCAAGTTCCCCTCCAAGTCACACACCATCCTGACTTAGAAGTATATCGCCGATCCTTCATCGTCGCTGGGTCGAAATCCTGGAACAGCACTGTGGGAGTACCTTCACCACATGGACTGCAGCGGTTCAAGAAGACGGCTCACCACCACCACCTCTGGGGCAATTAGGGATGGGCAATAAATGCTGGCCTTGCCAGTGATGCCCACATCCCATAAAAATGAATAAAAAAATAAACTCTGTATCTCCGCCCTTGCCCCACACCCTTTAATATAAGATTTAAATGCGTGGCTCAAAGAGTGGTGTGGGAGGAAGGGGTTTCAGTTCATGGGGCACTGGCACCAGTACTGGGGAAAGAGGGAGCTACTCCGTTGGGACGGGCTCCACTTAAACCAGGCTGAGACTAGTGTCCTGGCGAACCGAATAACTAGGGCAGTAGACAGGGCTTTAAACTAATGAAGGGGGAGCGGGAGGATTCAGCAAAGAGTAAATTTAAAAGCAGCGAGAGAAATGTCAAGGCTCTAGAGCAGAGTAGAGTTTTGGCTAAAAATAAGCAGAGTGGGTCAGGAAGGGACAGAGAGAGTAACAAAGGTAATAAGGCATCAGTGACTAAGGTGACATCAGGGAAAAAGAGAAATAAGTCAAAGCTAAAGGCACTATATCTGAATGTGTGAAGCATTCGCAACAAAATAGATGAATTAATAGTGCAGATAGAAATTAACAGGTTTGATCTAATAGCCATAATGGAGACGTGGTTGCAAAGTGGCCAAGGTTGGGAACTAAATATTCCAGGATACATAACTTTTAGAAGGGATAGGCGAAATGGAAACGGAGGAGGGGTAGCCCTGATAATAAAAGATGGGATAAAGACAGTAGAGAGAAAGGATCTTAGCTCCGAAAATCAAGAAGTAAAATCAGTTTGGGTGGAGCTAAGAAACAGCAAGGGGCAGAAAACATTGGTGGGAATTGTTTATAGGCCCCCAAAAAGTAGTTGTAATGTAGGGCAGTGTAAAAATCAGGAAATTAGAGGCGCATGTAACAAGGGTAATACAGTAATCATGGTGGACTTCAATCTACATATAGACTGAGCAAACCAAATTTGCAGTAATAGTGTGGAGGACGAATTCATGGAATAAGAACATAAGAAATAGGAGCAGGAGTAGGCCATTCGGCCCTTCGAGCCTGCTCCGCCATTCAATGAGATCATGGCTGATCTTCTGCCTCAACTCCATTCACCGGCCCTATCGCCATATCCCTTGATGCCCTTACTAGTCAGAAATCTATCGACTTCTGCTTTGAATATACCCAATGGCTGAGCCTCCACAGCCCTCTGGGAATGTATGCAAGATAGTTTTCTAGATCAGTATGTTGAAGAACCAACTGGGGAACAGGCTATTTTAGATCTAGTATTGTGCAACGAGAAAGGGTTAATTAATAACCTTGTAGTAAAGGGGCCTTTAGGGAAGAGTGACCATAATATGATAGAATTTTATATTGAGTTTGAAAGTGACTTAGTTAAATCCGAAACTTCGGTCTTAAATCTAAACAAAGCAAACTACGTAGGTATGAGAGGCAAGTTGGCTAAGGTAGATTGGGAAACTACATTAAAAGGTATGACTGTGGACGAGCAATGGCTAGCATTTAAAGAATTAAAAAAAAATACATCATTTACAACAAATATACATTCCTTTAAAGCACAAAAGCCCCACAGGAAAAGTGGTCCAACCGTGGCTAACAAGAGAAGTTAAAGATAGTATTATGTCATGGATTTTGATAATCGTGGGGCAGTACTGTGTGGCGGGGCAGGTTGGTAGAGGACCTTTGACTTACGGATGTTTAGTGTAAGGCCCATGCTCTCGTACGCTTCGGTGAAGGACTCCAGTGGAAGGTCAACCCCCCAGTGTGTCTACAGGGACAGGTGTCTCTGACTGTACGGCCTGTGTGTGCCTCAGTGTCACTGGTCCCAGACTGTAAGGGACAGAGAGATGGAGAAAGAGGTACATAGAGATGGAGATATCAAGGTAAAAATGCAGAAAGAGAGATGGAGGGAGAGATGGAGATGGAGAGGGAGAAGTGCAGAAAGATGCAGAAGTTACATTGGGCGATCAGGAGAGCAACCGCTGGAACTGAATCCCGGGCAGACACATTGGGTGCAGCCTGTGCTGAGGGGCTTCAGTTATTCCCCTCTAATGGAAGCTCTGCTCCAAGGATTCCGTGTCCCAAAACACTCTGCATCATCACGTTGCAGCTTCCATAGAAACTCTCCTCGGGAGAGAGAGAGAGAAATGAAAATTGATTAAAACAAAGCAAGCAATGACTTAAAAAAAAGTACACAGCAAGAGGCCAGGCTCCTTCTCTCTCGCTCACTCAGGTCCACGGACAATCTATCAGCAACACCACCTATCTCAGCTTTAATCTTGATTGAAATGCACTCTGAAATGTTTCTGTCTACCATTTAAAATAACGACAAATCACATTGCTGTCTGCAGCATTTTTTATATGTTAAAGGTTTAGAGAGGGAGACAGAGAAAGATGAAATGAAATAGACACAGAAATAAATCCACACTCGGAACTCCAGTAAAATGAATTAAAATGGCCACCGCGCATCCAGATTTATTTAATTAACTGAATTTAAATTCCCCAGCTGCCGTGGTGGGATTTGAATTTAAGGGCTGGATTTTGTCAGCCCCGAGGAGGCGGGTATGGAGGCAGGACTGCCGGTAAAGTTGCAGAATGTGGGGGCGGCTGGCAAACCCGCCCCCATCCCGCCTCCGTGCCCTTTTGCCAGGAGGCAGGAAGCCGTCCTGCCCCGGGTCCCGTCTCCTTGAGGCGGGAAAGGGATTAAATCTGATTAACGACCTGTTAGTTAACAGGCAGAAAAAAGGATTAGTCCCATTTTACCTTTCCAAGTGCAGGCTTCCCGACCTCGGAGAACACCGCCAGGGTGTAGGAGATGAGTAGGAGGTCTGCGGGGGTCGGAGGGGTCTGAAAGTGTGATGTAGAGGTGAGTGATTGGTGCAAGTGTGGAGTGGTAAGTATGTAAGGTGAGTGTAAAGTGTTAGAAAATGCTCACTTACCTTTGTTTCTGCCTACAGCCTTCAGCCGCTGTGGAGCCGGAGTCCTGACATTGTAGATTTCACAGACTGGCTGTTGGATCCTCCGAACCAATAGCCAGGTGATTTCTGCAAAGTTGAAAGGTTTGATGAGTCCTGAACACAAGGTCTCATCAAACTACACAGAATGTCAGTGTTTGACAGTTTCACAGAGCTGTCAAACGCTGACATTTCTTCTTTCAAGAAATCTTGACAGATGGCACGTCAGACGCTGACGTGCTCTGTCAGTGACTTCCCCCTAATTGGCCTGCTGAGCCCGCTGGGCGGGCTTAACAAGGTCAATCAGGGGAAAATCCCGCCGGTTGGCCAGAAGCTGATGGAGGCGGGATTGAGAGCCGGCAAGCAGCAGTCCCGCCTCCAAAAGCTTCTCATTGAGAAAATCCAGCCCATGTCTCCAGTCATCACCTTCTGTGTGCTTCTCGCTCTCTCTGTCCCTCTCTCTCAATAGCTCTCTCTTTCCCTATCTCTCCCTCCTTCTCTTTCTTTCTCTCTCCCCCTCTCTCTGTTCCTATCTCGGTCCCCATCGCTGATTGAGGACACACACACTGGCTGAACAAGGCTTGAGATATGTTCGCCTCCCCTGGAGAAAGGGGGTTGGGATTTGGGTTGGGGACTGGGTCCCACCCTCCCTGGGTTTGGGCCTGGGACCTCCCCCGCCCGGCCCCAGGTCAGTAGTTTGTAGACTTTGGGCTGGAGCTCCTTCCTTGGGCCTTTGTGATGTTGGGATGCCACTCTCTGCCTGGTTTCTGTCCATTGCCCTGTTAATGCAGGGACCAGCCTGGTTTGACCAGAAGTCTGTTGCTGGGACTTGAGACATTCCAGGGACCTCTTTTGCTGATTTGAAACCTTTCACTCTTGCCCTTGTTGAGAAATTATCAAACACTGATCCCACACTGGCCCCTGAAATAATCACACAAAATCCCCAACACAGGACTGGGCAAAGAGTATGGATTATCACCGAGTCTCTCCTTCTGCTTTTCTCGCTCTCCCCCTCTGTTTCTCTCTCTCTCTCTCCCTCTGTTTTACTCCTTCTCTTTTATTCCAGCTGCATCTCTCCCTCTCAGCTTCTTTCTCTCTGCCTGTCTCCCCATCTGTTTCTGCCTCATTGTAAAAACACAAACACTGGCGATCCCCGAGCCTCTCACCCTCAGTGCCCCCCTGTACCCGCTCGGCCCAGGATTGGTGCTGTGTGCACATTAAATGTTACAGTGCATCTTCCACTTCTGGCATTTAACAGTCACCTCCATCTGAGTCCCTCTCTCTCTCTGTCCCTATCTCTCTCTCCCCATCTCTCCCTCTCTGTTGTTCTCTCTCTCCCTTTCTCTGTTCCTATCGAGGTCCCCATCTCTGTCCCTCTTTCTCTTTCTTTCACTCTCCTGCTCTCTCTCTCTGCGTGTTTCTTTCTCTCTATCTCAGCTTTAACCTTGATTGAAATGTACTCTGAAATGTTTCTGTCTACCATTTAAAATAAAGAAAGACCTGCATTTATATGGCGCCTTTCACGGCCACCGGACGTCTCAATGGGCTTTACAGCCAATTATGTACTTTTGAAGTGGAGTCACTGTTGTAATGTGGGAAACGCGGCAACCAATTTGCAGACAAATCACATTGCTGCGTGTGGCATTTTTTATATGTTAAAGGTTTAAATAGAGAGTCAGAGATCGAGAAAGTTCTCTTGTCACATATCAGAAAATCTTCTTACCTAACCTTAGCATAAACAGAGATGGAGAGAGGTGCGTAACTGAGTGTGCAGTGCTACAGAAAGACACCAGCAGAGGGAGGTAGAGAGCAAGGTGTGTAACTCTGTGTGCAGTGATAGAGAGACACCAACAGAGGGAGGTAGAGAGCAAGGTGTGTAACACTGTGTGCAGTGATAGAGAGAAACCAACAGAGGGAGGTAGAGAGCAAGGTGTGCAACTGCGCAGTGCGTGATCCAGAAGGAGATCGAGAGAGAAACATTACTTCAGTTTGAAAATCTCAAACGCTGATCCCACTCAAAGGCCCCACACAGGGGAGCGGGGCCAAAAACAGGCCCCAGTGAAACCGCTCGATTCCACCCACAGCTCACACCCAACCTCGCAGAGAGGCTGGAAGGAGCAAGTGGGGAATGGGACCTCCTCCTTCCTCATCCTCGCTCCCTCTCTCCTGCTGTAACCTCAGTGCCCCCCTGTACCCGTTCGGCCCAGGATTGGTGCTGTGTGCACATTAAATGTTACAGTGCATCTTCCACTTCTGGCAGTTAACAGTCACCTCCATCTGAGTCCCTCTCTCTCTCTGTCCCTATCTCTCTCTCCCCGTCTCTCCCTCTCTGTTGTTCTCTCTCTCCCTTTCTCTCTTCCTATTGAGGTCCCCATCTCTGTCCCTCTTTCTCTAGCTTTCACTCTCCTGCTCTCTCTTTCTCTCTCTGCGTGTTTCTTTCTCTCTATCTCAGCTTTAACCTTGATTGAAATGTACTCTGAAATGTTTCTGTCTACCATTTAAAAGAAAGACCTGCATTTATATGGCGCCTTTCATGATCTCCGGACGTCTCAATGGACTTTACAGCCAATTATGTACTTTTGAAGTGGAGTCACTGTTGTAATGTGGGAAACGCGGCAACCAATTTGCAGACAAATCACATTGCTGCGTGTGGCATTTTTTGTATGTTAAAGGTTTAAATAGAGAGTCAGAGATCGAGAAAGTTCTCTTGTCACCTATCAGAAAATCTTCTCCTTACCTTACCTTAGCATAAACAGAGATGGAGAGAGGTGCGTAACTGAGTGTGCAGTGCTACAGAGAGTCACCAGCAGAGGGAGGTAGAGAGAGAGATGCGTAACTCTGTGTGCAGTGATAGAGAGACACCAGCAGAGGGAGGTAGAGAGAGAGGTGTGTAACTCTGTGTGCAGTGATAGAGAGACACCAGCAGAGGGAGGTAGAGAGAGAGGTGTGTAACTCTGTGTGCAGTGATAGAGAGACACCAGCAGAGGGAGAGAGAAAAAATACCAAAATACGGCGGATGCTGGAAAACTGAAATAACAACAGAAAGCGCTGGAAAAACTCAGCAGGCCAGGCAACATCCGTGGAGAGAGAAACAGAGTTAACGTTTCAGGTCGAAGACCCTTCATCAGAACTGAGAAAAAAGCAGGAAATGAAACAGATGAAAAAGCAAGTTTGGAGGCTGGGGGAGGGAATAAAAGAACAAAAGGGAAGGTCTGTGAGACGGAGAGACATTAAGAGATACACAAGGTGAGACGAGATGGTAATAGGACAGGTTAAGAAACAAAAGATGGCTCAGAAGTGTGAAATGCGCTGGCAGGATGAAAGACAGCTGCCATATGGGAGAGAGAAAAAAAAGGGAAAAGGACAAACCAAAATGGGGGATAAAAAGGGTAGGGGCCGAGGTTATGATCTGAAATTGTTGAACTCGATGTTGAGTCTAGAAGGCTGTAAAGTGCCTAATCGGAAGATGAGGTGCTGTTCCTCGAGCTTACGCTGAGCTTCTGTGGAACAATGCAAGAGGCCGAGGACGGTGAGGTCTGAGTGGGCGTTGAGCGGTGAGTTAAAGTGACAGGCGACCGGAAGCTCGGGGTCCCCCTTACGGACTGAACGGAGGTGTTCCGCAAGGCGGTCACCCAATCTGCGTTTGGTCTCCCCAATGTAGAGGAGACCACATTGTGAGCAGCGAATACAGTATATTAGATTGCAAGAAGTACAAGTAAATCGCTGTTTCACCTGGAAGGGGTGTTTGGGGCCCTGGAGAGTGGGAAGGGAGGAGGCATAAGGGCAGGTGTTGCATCTCCTGCGCTTGCACGGGAAGGTCCGGGTGAGGGGGAAGGGGTGCTGGGGGTGATAGAGGAGTGGACTAGGGTGTCTCGGAGGGAGCGGTCCCTACGGAATGCTGAAAGGGAAGGTGAGGGGAAGATACATTTGGTGGTGGGATCACGTTGGAGGTGGCGGGAATGGCGGAGGATGATCCATTGAATGTGGAGGCTGGTGGGGTGAAAGGTGAGGACAAGGGGAACTCTATCATGGTTCCAGGAGGGAGGGGCAGGGGTGAGGGCAGAAGTGCGGGAGATAGAACGGACACGGTCGAGGGCTGTGTCAACCACGGTAGAGGGGAATCCTCGGTTGAGGAAAAAGGAAGACATGTCGGAAGCACTGGTATGGAAGGTGGCATCGTCGGAGCAGATGCGACGGAGATGGAGAAACTGGGAGAAGGGAATAGAGTCCTTACAGGAGGCGGGGTGGGAGGAAGTGTAGTCCAGGTAGCTGTGGGAGTCAGTGGGCTTGTAGTGAATGTTGGTCAATAACCTATCCCCAGAGATGGAGACGGAGAAGTCGAGGAAGGGAAGGGAAGAGTCAGAGATGGACCATGTGAAGGTGAGGGAAGGGTGGAAATTGGAGGCAAAGTGAATGAAATTGTCTAGTTCAGGGTGAGAGCAGGAAACAGCACCGATACAGTCATCAATGTACCGGAAAAAGAGGTGAGGGAGGGGACCCGAGTAGGACTGGAACAAAGAGTGTTCCACATATCCCACGAAAAGGCAGGCATAGCTAGGAACCATGTGGGTTCCCATAGTAACACCTTTAATTTGGAGGAAATGAGTGGAGTCAAAGGAGAGGTTGTTCAATGTGAGAACAAGTTCAGCCAGGCAGAGGAGGGTGGTGGTGGATAGGGACTGGTTGGGCCTCTGTTCAAGGAAGAAGCGGAGCGCCCTCAGGCCATCCTGGTGGGGAATGGAGGTGTAGAGGGATTGTACGTCCATGGTGAAAAGGAGGCGGTTGGGGCCAGGAAACTGGAAACTGTTAAAGTGGCGGAGGGCGTCAGAAGAGTCGCGGATGTAGGTGGGAAGAGAGTGGACAAGGGGAGAAAAAATAGAGTCGAGATAGGAAGAGATAAGTTCCATGGGGCAAGAACAGGCTGAAACGATGGGTCTACCAGGGCAGTTCTGTTTGTGGATCTTGGGAAGGAGGTAGAAGCGGGCTGTGCGGGGTTGGGGAACTATGAGGTTGGCGGCCGTGGGGGGAAGTTCTCCAGAGGAGATGAGGTCAGTGACAGTCTTGGAAACGGTGGCTTGATGTTCGGTAGTGGGGTCATGGTCCAGGTGGAGGTAGGAGGAGATGTCGGAGAGTTGGCGTTCAACTTCCGCTAGGTAGAGGTCGGTACGCCAAACAACAACAGCACCACTCTTGTCGGCAGGTTTAATGACAATCTCGGGGTTGGATCTGAGAGAATGGAGTGCTGCAAGTTCAGAGGGAGGTAGGTTGGAGTGAGTGAGGGGAGCAGAGAAATGGAGACGGCCGATGTCGCGGCAGCAGTTAGCAATGAAAAGATCTAGAGAGGGTAAGAGGCCAGAGGGAGGGGTCCAGGTGGAACGAGAATTCTGGAAGCGGGAGAAAGGGTCAGCCTTATGGGGGGAAGACTCCTGGCCAAAGAAGTGGGCACGGAGACGAAGGCAGCAGAAAAAGAGCTCAGCATCGTGCCGAGCTCGAAATTCATTGAGGTGGGGGCGTAAGGGGATGAAGCTCAGGCCTTTGCTGAGGACTGATCGTTCGGGGTCAGAGAGGGGAAGGTCAGAGGGGATAGTGAAAACGCGGCAGGGGGTGAGATTGGAAGAAGGGGGGTCAGAGGAAAGTGAAGGGGAAGAAGGTTCCGGAGGGGCGTTGGTGTTCAAGAGGGAGAGAGAAAGGTGTGTAACTCTGTGTGCAGTGATAGAGAGACACCAACAGATGGAGGTAGAGAGCAAGGTGTGTAACTCTGTGTGCAGTGATAGAGAGACACCAACAGAGGGAGGTAGAGAGCAAGGTGTGTAACTCTGTGTGCAGTGATAGAGAGACACCAACAGAGGGAGGTAGAGAGCAAAATAACAACAGAAAACGCTGGAAAAACTCAGCAGGCCAGGCAACATCCGTGGAGAGAGAAAGAGAGTTAACGTTTCAGGTCGATGACCTTTCATCAGAACTGGGAAGAGCCGGAAATCAAATAGATTTAAGGCCAGGGTAAAGCTGGGAAAAGGGGGAGGGGATAAAGGAACAAAGGGGGAGATGAAGAGACATTAAGAGACATTAAGAGATATGCAAGGCTAGAGGTGGTGTTAATGTGACAGATTAAGGCTGAATGAAGTGTGAAATCCACTGGCAGAATGAAGGACAGCTGCCAGCTTCTAGGAGGATTAACACCACCTCTAGCCTTGCATATCTCTTAATGTCTCTTAATGTCTCTTCATCTCCCCCTTTGTTCCTTTATCCCCTCCCCCTTTTCCCAGCTTTACCCTGGCCTTAAATCTATTTGATTTCCGGCTCTTCCCAGTTCTGATGAAAGGTCATCGACCTGAAACGTTAACTCTCTTTCTCTCTCCACGGATGCTGCCTGGCCTGCTGAGTTTTTCCAGTGTTTTCTGTTGTTATTTCGGATTTCCAGCATCCGCAGTATTTTGCTATCGAGGTAGAGAGCAAGGTGTGTAACTCTGTGTGCAGTGATAGAGAGACACCAACAGAGGGAGGTAGAGAGCAAGGTGTGTAACACTGTGTGCAGTGATAGAGAGAAACCAACAGAGGGAGGTAGAGAGCAAGGTGTGCAACTGCGCAGTGCGTGATACAGAAGGAGATCGAGAGAGAAACATTACTGCAGTTTGAAAATCTCAAACGCTGATCCCACTCACAGACCCCACACAGGGGAGCGGGGCCAAAAACAGACCCCAGTGAAACCACTCGATTCCACCCACAGCTCACACCCAACATCGCAGAGAGGCTGGAAGGAGCAAGTGGGGAATGGGACCTCCTCCTTCCTCATCCTCGCTCCCACTCTCCTGCTGTAGTCTTTTAAATTTGGGTGGTTAACCAGATGAACTGTAAATCAATAAAACTTTAAATAAACCTTAACAAATTAAATTAAAATTTGGTAGCCCGGGGTGACGATGCACTCCAGTCCCCGCGGCGCCCACCGGTTGCGGAAAAACTCAAGTGTGCCGGTGGACACCGCGTGCTCCATCTCCAGGGCCACCCAGGCGTGAACATGGCCGCGGAAGAGAGGCAGGCAATCGGGCCGAACGACCCCCTCGACCGCCCGCTGCCTGGACCAATTAATGGCTTTTTTAGCCAGGCCCAGGAGCAGTCCTACGAGGAGGTCCTCCGACCTGCCCGCTCCCCTCCGCACCGGATGACCATAGATCAGGAGCGTGGGGCTGAAGTGCAGCCAAAAATCGAGGAGCAGCCCCTTCAAATAATGAAAGAGGGGCTGCAACCTCTCACACTCCATATATATGTGGAAAACGGACTCCTCCAGGCCGCAAAAATGGCAAGCAGCCTGGGAGTCCGTGAACCTATTTAAAACCCTATTGCACGGGACTGCTCCGTGCAACACCCTCCAGGCCAAGTCCCCAATAGAACAAGGGACGACTCCGCCGGATGGCAGGATGGGTGTCCGGACGGCAGATGAAGAAGGCAAAGTGGAGAGTGTGCAGGAGCAGCCCGTACAGGAAACGCCTCCGTGCGGAATGAAAGGGCACGGAGGGCATTTCTCCGAGAAGGCTCAAGTGGTGAGGCGGCGGCTCCCGAGGGAGGATTCGGGACGGGCGCCGATGAGGAATTCCATCCGAACGGAGGTCAGCTCGGACGGGATCGCCTCACGTGCTTGAGCCTCCTCGATACACCTAGTGTTGTCGGGGCCCAGTGCCACTTTTAGCGACTCGATGGCTTTGACCGCGAGCCGGACGTTGACCCAGGACAGGCGCCGCGCCAGCTCCTCCGGCGCCATCCAGCCCGCTCCTCCGCCATCGAGCCGGCAGAACCCGTGGTCGTGGAGGTGCGGATTCCTGAGCAGCGGCTCCCGAAGGACGGCCGCCACTCCTGACGGGGGAGAACTGCGCCTGGAGGCGACGCTGTTCCAAACCCATAGCAGTTCCTGGTAGAAGACAGGCAGCTCCCGCAGGCAGGCACGTGTGCCGCCCACTCTCACAGACAGGAGCTGCGTGTCGTAATTGAGGCCGTGCAGCTGGCGGAAGAAACACGTCGCCAGCGCACGCCACCTAGGAGGATTCTCCACGTACAGGTATCTCTGCAGCGTCTGAAGACGGAAAGTCGCCGCCTGGGTGCGAAGGCACACCAGCGCCTGACCGCCCTCCCTAAGCGGGAGACTCAGAACCGCGGCAGAGACCCAGTGCTTCCTTTTGTCCCAGAAGAAGTCGATGAGCTTCTTCTGCATCTTGGCGACAAACGCAGGGGGAGGGATCAAAGTGACCAACCGGTACCACAACATGGCGGCCACCAGCTGGTTTATGACCAGCGCTCGACCCCTGTAGGACAGCACTCGGAGCAGTCCTGTCCAGCGCCCTAGGCGAGCAGTGACTTTGGCCTCCAGCTCATGCCAGTTCGCCGGCCAGGTGTCCTCGGCCGGGCTGAGGTAGACTCCCAGGTAGAGGAGGTGCGTGGTGCTCCAGGCGAAGGGCCTGAACTCCTCCGGCAGGGAGTCCACCCGCCACGGGCCCACCAGGAGTCCAGAACATTTCTCCCAGTTGATCTTGGCGGAGGATGCGTCCGAGTAAATCTGCTGGCATTCTCGCATCCTCCGCAAGTCGACGGGATCCGTGACCGCGAGGAGCACGTCATCGGCGTAAGCTGAGAGGACGACCTCCACACTCGGCCCTTGCAGAGCCAGTCCTGTCAACCTCTTCCGCAAGAGGCGCAGGAAAGGCTCCACGCAAATGGCGTATAACTGACCGGACATGGGGCATCCCTGACGCACCCCGCTACCGAAGCGAAGGGGCGCCGTCAAAGACCCGTTAACTTTTATCAGACACTCCGCGGCGGCGTTCAGAAGTCGGATCCGGGCGACGAAATGTGTCCCGAACCCGAATGCGCGCAGAGTCCCGAAAAGATACTCGTGATCCACCCTGTCAAACGCCTTCTCCTGATCCAGGGAAAGGAAGGCGCCCGACAGACCAGCCCTCTGGGAATGGTGGACCAGGTCCCGGACCAGGTGGATGTTGTCGTGGATGCTCTGGCCCGGGACCGTGTAGGACTGGTCGGGGTGGATCATGTGGGCCAGCACGGTGCCAAGGCGAGCAGACATAGCCCTGGCGAAAATTTTGTAGTCCGTGCTGAGGACGGAGACCGGGCGCCAGTTCTTAAGTAGGCGGAGATCGCCCTTCTTGGGCAGCAGGACGATGACCGCCCTGCGCCAAGAAAGGGGCATCTCCCCGGTCGCCAGACTTTCCCCCAGGACCCGCGCGTAGTCGCCCCCCAAGACATCCCAGAATGCCCTGTGGAACTCCACGGTCAGCCCGTCCAGCCCCGGGGACTTGCCCCTCGAGAGCTGGCGCAGGGTGCCGGTCAGCTCCGCCAGGCTTAGCGGAGCTTCTAATTTCTCGGCGCCCTCTGGGCCGACCTTCGGCAGGTCCTCCCACAAAACTCTGCGCGCATCCTCGCTGGACGGATCTGAAGAGAACAGAGCCCCGTAATAGGCCCGGGCCTCCGCGCTGATGCCCTCCGGATCTGAGACCAGAGATCTGTCGTCGGCCAGCAGCCCCAAGAGCTGCTTACGGACCCCCCGTCTTTTTTCCAGCGAGTAGAAGAAGGGGGAGCCGCGGTCCAGGTCCCGCAGGAACTGGATCCGCGACCTCACGTACGCGCCTCGGGACCCGACCAGCTGCAGGTCCTTCAGCGCGCCCTTCTTCTCTTCGTACACCTTCCGCAGGGCCGGGTCTTCGACGACCTGACCGAGACGGGACTCCAGGTCGAGCAACTCCCTCTCCAACCACCCGAGCCGGGCCTCCCGCCTCTTGGTCGACCCCTTCGCGTACTCCTGACAGAAGACGCGGACGTGAGCCTTGCCCACGTCCCACCATAGCCTCAAGGAGGGGAAGCCCCCGCTCTTCCTTCTCCAGTCGGCCCAGAACCGGCGAAACGAATCCCGGAACCACTCGTCCTCCAGCAGCAGGCTGTTAAAATGCCAGTACGCGGATCCCCCCCGCGCGCGCAGCGGAGCGAGCTCCGCCCACACCAGGTGGTGGTCCGTGTACGGCACCGGCCGCATGGAAGCCGCCGGAACGCAGGAGACGTACGCCCGGGAAATGTAAAGGCGGTCGATTCTGGACCTTCCTCCTCCAGACCTCACGCTAGTGAAGGCGCTGGAGTCGGGATGGAGATTTCGCCAGACGTCCACCAAGTCGAAGGACCCGACCAGGTACCCGCAACTTCTCCATCGCCACCGGGCTTCGCGGGGGACCCGACCGGTCCCTCGCCTCGAGAGTACAATTGAAATCCCCCCCGAGGATGAGGCACTCGCCGACGTCGATGGAGACCAGAAGAGCGGACACTTCTCCAAAGAAGCGCTCTTGCTGCACACCGACACGTTCACTAAATGGAGCGGCACGCCCCCCAGGTGAACAGTGACCTGGAGCAAGTGGCCCGGCAGGCGGCACGGGATTTCCATACTTTCCCGAACTCGCCCGGAGCCAGTGCAGCAATATAGTGTGCGCCAGCGCCGGGGCTTTCCAACCAGCCAACCCCGACCCTAATTGGACACGGGGTTCGGGAACAAAACCCATTTGACTGCGGTCCTGCAAACTGGGGCAAATGGATAACTGGACATGCTTCAACCAAGGTTTCTACTCACTTCGGGCACTTTAAACAAGCCGACCACGCTCACTTCCCAGCAGCGGCAAACAGGACAGCTTTCCACCGCTCAGACAGTCATTCGGACGACCAAGCGCACTACCGAGGAGCAAACACTGAACTGCAAATACTCCAGCCCAGCTTTCCACCGCTGACACTCAATCTGGCCCATCAAGCTCGCTTCCGAAAACGGACACTCGGCTTACCCCTTCACCCTGAAAATCACCCTCCATCAGCCACATCGACAAAAACAGTATCGAAATAACACCCTCCATCCCGGCTACGCTCGGCTAGGCACCCCCTTAGCGCTTATTAAGCCCGACAACACCAATTGTAACCAACCGCAGCCGCAAATTGAAGTGGCAACTAATAAACCAACTTGTTTTTTGTCAGCAACTCATTAACCAACGTCTTTCTCAGCAACTCATTAACCAATTTCATGTGTAGCAACTCAGTGGTTACTGATTTCTCTGATGCTACACTTCACCTCTCGTCATTAACAGGTAGCACCTGCCTGCCCAGCGCGACTGAGTGAGCCCCGGCTGCACTCGCCAAGTTCGAGCAAGACTTCTTCGCTGCACAGGACCTCCAACCAACGCTATACACCAGATACATCGACGACATTTTCTTCCTATGGGCCCACGGCGAAGAATCACTGAAAAGACTACACGATAACATCAACAAGTTCCATCCCACCATCAAACTCACCATGGACTACTCCTCAGAATCGGTTTCATTCTTGGACACACGAATCTCCATCAAAGACGGACACCTCAGCACTTCACTCTACCGCAAGCCCACGGACAACCTCACGATGCTCCACTTCTCCAGCTTCCACCCTAACCACGTTAAAGAAGCCATCCACTATGGACAAGCCCTGCGAATACACAGGATCTGCTCAGACGAGGAGGAACGTGATGGACACCTACAGACGCTGAAAGACGCCCTCGTAGAAACGGGATATGACGCTCGACTCGTCGATCGACAGTTCCGACGGGCCACAGCGAAAAATCGCATAGACCTCCTCAGAAGACAAACATGGGACACAACCAACAGAGTACCCTACGTTGTCCAGTACTTCCCCGGAGCGGAGAAACTACGCCATGTTCTTCGCAGCCTTCGACATGTCATCGATGATGACGAACACCTCGCTAAGGCCATCCCCACGCCTCCACTACTCACCTTCAAACAGCCGCCTAACCTCAAACAGACCATCGTTCGCAGCAAATTACCCAGCTTTCAGGAGAACAGCGACCACGACACTGCACAACCCTGCCACGGCAACCTCTGCAAGACATGCCAGATCATCAACACAGATACCTTCATCACACGTGAGCACACCACCTACCAGGTACATGGTACTTACTCATGTGACTCGGCCAACGTTGTCTACCTCATACGTTGCAGGAAAGGATGCCCCGGAGCATGGTACATCGGCGAGACCATGCAGACACTGCGACAACGTATGAACGGACAACACACAACAATCGCCAGGCAGGAGTGTTCCCTCCCAGTCGGGGAACACTTCAGCAGTCAAGGACATTCAGCCTCCGATCTTCGGGTAAGCGTTCTCCAAGGTGGCCTTCGAGACACACGACAACGCAAAATCATCAAGCAGAAACTGATAGCCAAGTTCCGCACCCATGAGGACGGCCTCAACCGGGATCTTGGGTTCATATCACGCTACATGTAACCCCACCTGACATAGAGTCATCCAGACTCGAGTCGTCGTTGGCTTGTTCTCTCTACACAGATGCGTCCGGAACTGCTGTGATTTCCGGCAAAAAAAGTTTTTTGTTTTCCATACAGACCCCAGCATCTGCCACATTTGACCCCTTGTGACCCCACCTCATTGTCTTTGATGTAATGTTTTCCTGACTGACCTGTTTGGACACCATCCACACCTTTGATTGCCGTGATTATCTCTCTGCCGAGGTGTGATAAAGGGCAGTTAGAAAGATTAACTGTAATCATCTGGCAGTGTTCTCTGACTATATATGCTGTGCCGATATGCATCTCTTCACTTCACCTGATGAAGGAGCAGCGCTCCGAAAGCTTGTGATTTCAAATAAACCTGTTGGACTATAACCTGGTGTTGTGCGACTTCTCACATTTGTCCACGCCAGTCCAACACCGGCATCTCCGCATCATTTCTCCTTCATGTGTTCCCCTTAAATGCATCTATGCCACCATAATAAATGGTACCAGATGAATTCCCGGCCTGCTGATCTCAGTGCCTTGAGAAGCTCTGCTAGTGCTAAAAAACCGATGCACGAGTGCTTCTGTCGACCACATTTGAAATGCTGAATCAACCAGATCTGTGACAGGTCTGGTACTGCGAACTGATAAATATCAGTGTTTTTTTTTAATCATTGCCAAATTTGCGGCCCTCAAGGTGAAAGTTTCTGATCGAGCCCCGTCCAAACTGTCGACTTGCCTTTTCTCTTTCAGATGCGGACTTTCCCCTCCACCATTTTATTTCCAGCGTTTCTTCCCTTCTATTTTATGAGAGAGCGGCAGCGTCAGAGACTGTTGCACTTTACCTGAGCCGTCGAAGGTGTTGGGCTCGGGGCCTGCAGCTGAGGCACCACTGCTCAGTCGCACACTGTTGGTTGGCGCTCCCACTCACCGTCGCTGCTTTGACTAAGACAGTTTTTCCACTGAATGTTGCCGTTCACGCAAGGACTCACTGCCACCACCTCAGTTATCCGTCTTTCGGAGGAGACGTTAAACCGAGGCCCCTGTCTGCCCTCTCAGGTGGACGGAAAAGATCCCACGGCCACTATTTCGAAGAAGAGCAGGGGAGTTATCCCCGGTGTCCTGGCCAATATTTATGCCTCAGCCAACATCACTACAACAGATTATCTGGTCATTATCACATTGCTGTTTGTGGGAGCTTGCTGTGCGCAAATTGGCTGCCGCGTTTCCCACATAACAACAGTGACTCCACTTCAAAAAAGTGCTTTGGGTCATCCTGAGGTCATGAAAGACGCTGTATAAATGCAAGCCTTTCTTTCTTATAACAGGTGATGTGATTCAGAAAGCTAAAATATAAGGCCTACTCCTTGGGTGGTGTCTGGAGCCCTTGCCAGGTCATTAATGGCCCGCCGGCCTCCTTTATAAGAGTCCAGGCCACAGCCCAGGCCTGGACCTCCAGGTAGGCCTCACTTCCGCCTGCCGCCAGGCCACTACGTCTTGCTTCACTGGGCCTGCTGTGGGATTCCAGGCGAGGACAAGGAACCGTCTAACCGAGGAATCCGCAACCCCGAGCTGACTTTGTTCGACAAGGCAGAGACTCCACCTCAACCAGAGCCCCGCGGAAACACGCAGGGTAGAGCCAGGGCCCAGCCTCACAGCGTGATTGTATCATAAGACCCACGGATCTTTGGCCCCTAGAGGTGTAAGATTGCATTGGATATTGTCAACACTTGTTCGATATGGTAGCAGAATCAAATAAGAAGTGGGCGATTTTGTGAATGGGGGCGCGTTGGAGGCGGGACTGCTGATTGTCGGGTTTTAGTCCCGCCTCCATCGATTTGTGGCCAACCCACGCTATTTTCCCTTGATTGACCTTGTTAAGCCCGCCCAGTGGGCTTAGCAGGCCAATTAAGGGAAAGCCGGTTGCAGAACACATCAACGTATGACGTTTCATCTGTCAAAAATTTTTGACAGATGAATTTTCATCGTTTGACAGTTCTGTGAAGCTGTCAAACACTGACATTCTCTGCAGTTTGATGAGGTCTTGCATACAAGACCTCATCAAACCTCTTTCTTTTACAGAAATGAGATGGTTGTTGCATCTGAAAATGCAATGGCCATCTCTCATCTGCAACACGGAGGTCCGAGACTCTCCGCATACAAACCGACTGAAGCCTGCAGGAAGAAACAAAGGTAAGTACACTTTGAAAAACACTTTGCACTTATCTCAGATACTCACCTCTACACTCTTGCACCCATCACTTACCTTCACACCACACGTTTGCACCCCCTCGACCCCTGCAGACCCAGTACTCGCCTCGCTGACCTGGCGGGTTTCGGAGCCTTCGGGAAGCCCGCACTTGTGAGGGTAAAAAGGGGATAATCCTATTTTCTGCCTGTTAACTACCTGTTAACAGACAGTTCATAGGCTTTAATCCCTTCCCGCCTCCAAGGAGACGGGACCCGGTGCGGGACGGCTACCCACCTCCTAGGAAGATGGCATGGAGGCGGGTTGGGCACCTGCCCCCACATTCTGCCATTTTCCCGGCAGTCCCGCCTCCATACCCACCTCCCCAGGGCTGACAAAATCGCCCCCGTATGAGTGGTTAAATATTAGGAATGTAAAGAGTAAAACACAGAATCAGGTAACTTCTTTCTTCCATTGGCAGAGCAGAAAACTGAGAAGGACAGTGCAAATCGGAGCAAGAGGCAATTGAAAGTGTTTCTGAAGAGAGAAGGGGTTCGGAAATGTGGTGAGAATGTGCGTAGGTAGGGTTGAGATCTAAAAAAAAAGACTTGCATTTCTATAGCGCCTTTCACAACCTCAGGACGTCCCAAAGCGCTTTACAGCCAACGAAGTACTTTTTGAAGTGTAGTCACTGTTGTAATGTAGGAAATGAAGGGATGGGCTTGTTGGGCTCCATGTCATGTTGACTGATAGGAAAGTTGTGTAAAATAAGCTCTTTCAAAATGGCCAGAATTATCACGGCGCTGGTAGATATTAATGAATGATCTACAGGAATAACAGATTCAACTTTCTCTCTGTCCCTGTAATCTTTCTCTCTCGGTCTCTCTCGCTCCGGTTGTAACAGTGCAGATAGTAACAGAATGTAAAATTGTTAACACATGTGAGTATGTGAGATTAAGAATGCAGGTCGGGGTTTTCCCCTTCAGTGCGGCCATTTTTAGTCTGGCACATCTAGTATCAGCTGTGGGTCAGTGGGTAGCACCCTCGCCTCTGAGGCAGAAGGTTGTGGGTTCAAGCCCCACTCCAGAGACCTGAGTACAAAATCTAGGCTGAAACTCCCAGTGCAGTGCACTGTCGGCGGTGCTGTCTTTCGGATGAGACGTTAAACCGAGGCCCCTTCTGCTCTCTCAGGTGGACGTAAAAGATTCCGTGGCACTATTTTGAAGAAGAGTAGGGGAGTTCTCCCCGGTGTCCTGGCCAATATTTATCCCTCAACCAACATCACTAAAAGCAGATTATCTGGTCATTATCACATTTCTGCTTGTGGGAGCTTGCTGTGCACAAATTGGCAGCTGCATTTCCTGCATTAACAGTGACTACATTTCAAAAAAGTACTTCATTGGCTGTGAAGCACTTTGAGACGTCCTGAAGTCGTGAAAGGCGCTATAGAAATGCAAGTCTTTTGTTTTCTACCTCTGTTCTATCCAGCATGGAGATAGTATATGCTCTGCTAACCCACTGCTCTGGATTTAGCATGAATCAACCAGGCACAATGCCCTGTCCAAACATGGTGATGCGAAAGGAAGGAAAGGTCCAGCCACATCCTGATGAGTCAGGTAACCAGCCCATTCCATCGCCTGCCCCTTGCCTCCGTCATACACTCACCACATTGCACCTGACTTGCTGATTATACTGAGAGCACCCCGTCCACTGGCTTAAGCATCCACCCCCCTCCACCACTGGCGTACGGTGGCCGCAGTGTGTACTAGCTACAGGATGCACTGCAGCAACTCGCCAAGGCTCGTTCGGAAGAACCTCCCAAATTTGCGACCACCAACTAGAAGGACAAGGGCAGCAGGTGCATGGGAACATCACCGTCTCCACCGTCCCCTCCAAGTCACACACCATCCTGACTTGGAAATATGTCGCTGTTGCTTCATTGTCACTGGGTCAAAATCCAGGAGCTCCCTCCTTAACAGCACTGTGGGAGCACCTTCACCACACGGACTGCAGCGGTTCAAGGCGGTGGCTCACCACCACCTTCTCAAGGGCAACTAGGGATGGGCAATAAATGCTGGCCTTGCCAGCGACGCCCACATCCCGAGAATGAATTTTTTAAAAGTCACCGTGATTCTCCATATGAAGGAACACGAAGAACGTAGAGGTTCTAACCACAGGATACAACAGAAGAGGACAGGAATTGCACTCCAGGGTTATCCGTACCATATCTCAACTAAGTCCATCACTAGTTGTAAGGGGTTTTCTCTGATACTGGTCCCCCGTTACACACTGTTCTTGGACGTCAGGATTTATTAGAACAAAATGCACACAGCACAGGGTTTTGGCTCAACCTTTGATTCGTTTGTTTATTGAACACACACACACAATTACCTTCCCCAGTATAAATCCCTACGATTTATATCAGGCTAACAACCTCAAAATACAAACCCCTACGCAAGGGTCATTTGCATCGACACAATATGACGCAGTTAAACCCGTCCGCGATTTGACTGTTACATATAAAGTTACCCAGACTCAATCACAAAACCCTCATTGTGATCTGACTGAAACTCACAAACTTACTCAGACTCAATCATAAAAGCCCCCTCTATGATTGGACTGAAACATACAATCACCACTCCCGATCGGCTGTCTCTTGGAGTTGATTGTCGGCCCGAATCTTTTTGTTCGCTGTTCTGCCGTAGGCTCCCCCCACACACTGTCTTCGAAGTGATCTTACTTTAAACCAAAACCAACCTTCAGTATTTCCTGGCCCCCTCTGAGCATGCAATGGCCATATCAAAATGTGTGAATTGTTCCTGGTATTGTCCATTGATTTGAGGTATCTTTTTGACAATGCAAACCTCCCAAAGGGACTGCATGTGCGAAGTTGTTGGTTTCTGTTAGCATTCGTATTCAAAAGGTTCGAGGCCCGGCCCATTGTCTAGGCCTGCACTGAAACTTGTTATTCGGGAGCCTTGGTCTAAGGTGGACAATGTAACCCCTTAAGGTACATGAATATGCAGATGGTCTTGTTCAGACTTTAGATTTGTATATTAGATTGCCTGTGATCCAGTCACTTGAAGGCTCATAGTTTCGGCTGCAATGTTTGAATGAACCCTTTATTGCCGAGCCCTTTTTGCGGGCTGTGCACTTCTGGGTTTTTTATATTTCATAGTCCAATATTTTTACCGTTGGGGGGGAGGAATCGATCCTACAAGTGAAGAGTTGACCTAAGTCACAGCCTCCAGTCTGTTGACCGCATCTGCAAGTTTCAAACGCTGTTTTAGCAGTGTGAACTGTTAAAGTATCTCCCCATATCTTGAATGACTAATCTCACGCGAGACATCACACTGCTGGTCTAAACATCCTGCATTTCGAAGGTGACTCTATTATGATTGGGGGATGTACATGATCTTGCCAGCATTGTCGTAGGTGTAGATGATTAGCTGGAACTATCTTGTGAGGCGAGCTTTCACTGACATCTCGACCCTGTTGGACTGTAACTTTTCCTGCACTATTTTTTTCTGCTTACTTGTTAACCAATATTTATTCAATATTGGTTAATTCTTTTTCCCATTCTTGGAAGAAGAGTAAAATCAGATAATTATAACAACAACAACTTGTATTTATATGGCACCTTTAACTTAGTAAAACCTCCCAAGGCGCTTCACAGGAGCGATTATCAAACAAAATTTGACACCGAGCCACATAAGGAGAAATTAGGGCAGGTGACCAAAAGCTTGGTCAAAGAGGTAGGTTTTAAGGAGCATCTTAAAGGAGGAAAGAGAGGTAGAGAGGCGGAGAGGTTTAGGCAGGGAATTCCAGAGCTTAGGGCCGAGGCAACAGAAGGCACGGCCGCCAAAGGTTGAGCGATTATAATCAGGGATGCTCAAGAGGGCAGAATTAGAGGAGCGCAGATACCTCGGGGTGGGGGGGGGACGGGTTGTGGGGCTGAAGGAGATTACAGAGATAGGGAGGGGCGAGGCCGTGGAGGGATTTGAAAACAAGGATGGTGTGATAAACGGAAAAATAACACATTGTTGCAGTAGGGTTAAGGTAGTTTTTGGGGCAGTATAGGGAGAGCTTTACTCTGTATCTAACCCGTGCTGTACCATACCTGAGACTGTTTGATGGGACAGTGTCAATTTAGCTCTAATGTGTAGTGAACCAAAACTGCACCTGCCCTATAAGTGTTTGATTGGACAATGTGGAGGGAGCTTTACTGTGTATCTAACCCATTGTACCTGCCCTGGGAGTGTTTGATAGGACAGTGTAGAGGGAGCTTTACTCTGTATCTAACCCGTGCTGTACCTGCCCTGGGAGTGTTTGATGGGACAGTGTAGAGGGAGCTTTACTCTGTATCTAACCCGTGCTGTACCTGCCCTGGGAGTGTTTGATGGGACAGTTTAGAGGGAGCTTTACTCTGTATCTAAACCGTGCTGTACCTGCCCTGGGAGTGTTTGATGGGACAGTGTAGAGGGAGCTTTACTCTGTATCTAACCCCGTGCTCTACCTGCCCTGGGAGTGTTTGATGGGACAGTGTAGAGGGAGCTTTACTCTGTATCTAACCCGTGCTGTACCTTACTTTGGAATGTTTGATGGGACAGTGTAGAGGGAGCTTTACTGTGTATCTAACCCCGTGCTGTACCTGCTCTGGGAGTGTTTGATGGGACAGTGTAGAGGGAGCTTTACTCTGTATCTAACCCGTGCTGTACCTTACTTTGGAATGTTTGATGGGACAGTGTAGAGGGACCTTTACTGTGTATCTAACCCGTGCTGTACCTTACTTTGGAATGTTTGATGGGACAGTGTAGAGGGAGCTTTACTCTGTATCCAACCCGTGCTGTATCTGCCCTGGGAGTGTTTGATGGGATAGTGTAGAGGGAGCTTTACTCTGTATCTAACCCGTGCTGTATCTGCCCTGGGAGTGTTTGATGGGATAGTGTAGAGGGAGCTAGAATCTATTATTAGGGACGTGGTAACAGGGCACTTAGAAAATAGTGATATGATAAGGCAGAGTCAACATGATTTTATGAAAGGGAAATCGTGTTTGATAAAGGTGGAGTTGAGGTAGAAGATCAGTCATGATCTTATTGAATGGCGGAGCAGGCTCGAAGGGCCAAATGGCCTCCTCCAGCTCCTATTTCTTACGTTCTTATGTTCTAACCTGTGCTGTACCTGCCCTCAGAGTGTTTGATAGGACAGGGTAGGGGGAGTTTTACTTAGTATCTATCCCATGGTGTACCTAACCTGGGAGTGTTTGACGGGACAGTGTACAGGGAGCTGTACACTATTTAACTGTGCTGTATCTGCCCTCTTCCATCCTCTAGCTCGAACATCCCTCATCCCGACTGCACAGAATTCACAAATAAAAATGTTCAGTTGCAGTGGGAAGAAATAGAGAGAAGTGGCAATGGAGCGTCTTTGTTTTGACATAAGGAAGTGGTAGATTGACAGTTCCTCCTCACAGGGTGTATCAACTAGGGCTCGTGACATCCAGACTTATTACAACAGCTATGTAGGATGACAGCACGCAAATTTTAATCACACTTCTGGTATCAACATCTCAAATTATTTTTAATCAATGTGACTCTGTATTCTGTCTGAGAAATGTGAAAACGAATGGAAAATTTTAATACAATAGCAAAATACTGCGGATGCTGGAAATCTGAAACAACAACAGAAAATGTTGGAAACACTCAGCAGGTCAGGCAGCCTTTGTGGAGAGAGAGAAACAGAGTTAACGTTTCAGGTCGATGACCCTTCGTCAGAACTGGAAAAAGCTGGAGATGTAACAGGTTTTTAAGCAAGTGTCGGGGCAGGGAAAGGGAGGAGGGGAAGAAAGAACAAAAAGGGAAGGTCTGTGATAGGGTGGAAGGCAGGAGAGATTAAAAGACAAAAGGGAGGATGGTGCAAGGCAGAAGGAGATGGTTATGGGACAAGTTAAGAAACAAAATTTTAATCCTGTCCTTCCCTCTCCCATCTTCAGCCATCATCATGGCTAATCCCTGGCTCTGCAGGAAACTTCAGAGTGCTGGTTGGGTAAAGACCTCTGGCCATATAGACCATATTGGTCCTAGATCCTTGTGCACCAGTCGCTGAAGGGAAGCATGCAGGTGCAGCAGGCGGTTAAGAAGGCAAATGGTATTTTGGCCTTCATAGCGAGAGGATTCGAGTACAGGAGCAAGGATGTCTTGCTGCAGTTGTACAAGGCCTTGGTGAGACCACACCTTGAGTATTGTGTGCAGTTTTGGTCACCTTATCTGAGGAAGGATGTTCTTGCCATGGAGGGAGTGCAGCGAAGATTTACCAGACTGATACCTGGGATGGCGGGAATGACGTATGAAGAGAGATTGGGTCGAGTAGGCTTATATTCGCTAGAGTTTAGAAGAATGAGAGGGGATCTCATTGAAACCTATAAAATTCTAACAGGACTAGACAGACTAGATGCAGGAAGGATGTTCCCGATGGCGGGTGAGTCCAGAACCAGAGGTCACAGTCTAAGGATAAGGGGTAAGCCATTTAGGACTGAGATGAGGAGGAATTTCTTCACCCAGAGAGTGGTGAACCTGTGGAATTCTCTAACACAGAAGGCAGTTGAGGCCAATTCATTAAATATATTCAAGAAGGAGATAGTTATATTTATTAAGGCTAAAGGGATCAAGGGATATGGGGAGAAAGCAGGTACAGGGTACTGAATTTGGATGATCAGCCATGATCTCATTAAATGGCGGAGCAGGATCGAGGGGTTGAATGGCCTACTCCTGCTCCTATCTTCTATGCTTCTATGATCCAATTTACAGTGCGTGTGTTGTGTTCACTTAAACAACCCGATTTCACAGTGGCCTTGTATTTCCAAACGGTGAATTGTGCCCCATTTACCGAATCATAGAATCACACAGCACAGAAGCAGGCCATTGGGCCCATCGTCCCTGTGCTGGCTCTTTGAAAGATCTATCCAACTAGTCCCACTCCCTTGCTCTTTCCTCATAGCCCAGGAGTTTCTCCTTTTCAAGTATCTATCCAATTTCCTTTTGAAAGTTACTCTTGAATCTGCTTCCACCACCCTTTCAGGCAGTGCGTTCTAGGTCACAACAACTCGCTGCGTAAAAAAAAATTTCTCCACCTGGGTATTTTTTGCCAATTATCTTAAATCTGTGGCCTCTTGTTACTATCCCTTTGATGCCACAATTTCTGAGTAGAGACCCTGCAAACATTCTTGGAAGGAACTGAGATCGGGAGGGACAGACTGTGGGGTGTCTGTGGCAGGAAACTTGAAACAAATTCTTTCATTCACATGGAAGGAAGTGAAACAGTACCACTGAGTGCCAACGGGGAAAGGACGGGGGAGTGGGACTAGCTGAAGTGCTCTTGCAGAGAGCCGGCATGGGCTCGACAGGCCGAATGGCCTTCTTCCGTGCTGTGACCATTCTATGACTCTATGAACGCTCTCATCCCCAGGACTGCACACCAGTACCACAAGAAGTTCAATGACCTGACCAGGGCAGGCAAGGTAAATGACCTCTCCCCTTTTCCTTCTGTGGACTTATTAGACATCAACACACCCTTGACCATCTTCACACTCTAAAATAGCCCATCACAATACACTCTGGTTAAGGGGGAGTGGCGCTAACTCGGGATATTATGATATGGCTGCCTATCTTCCCTCACAGCAATGACTTGCATGCGCTACATTAAAATCCCTCCCTCCATTTAAACAGGTTGATACCACCACCTTTCTTCAGCAGCAGGAAACCTGGTTGAGTTCTCTCTGATCTAACTGAGGGTGGTGAGGCCAATTGTAACGACCTAACTACCCAGCTCAAGGAAAAATGAGTGAAGTCAGTGCAGACTGGGAGTCACACATTATGGTCTGTGTGGCTCGGGACCGTATCGAGCAGCACAATGACCCATTGAGCCATCAGTGGCTCTCCTGTCTCTCCTCTCCTCTCCTCTCCTGTTTCCCACATTGCAACAGCGACTACACTCCAAAAGTACTTCATTGGCTGTAAAGCGCTTTGAGGCGTCCGGTGGTCGTGAAGGGCGCTATAGTGCAGGATTCACAAAATTCCTGAACCCCCTACTTAATGGACATGTGTCTGGAATTTAAAAGGGGTCTGTGTTGGACCTCTTGGAGGAGAAATGTGGACGGAAATATCTCACTATCAGGTGCCTTTGGACTAAACTAGGGCCTATTGGATTGAGTTTGGACATTTTAAATTATATGCCGGGTCTGCACAGGAAAATGGGAATCCTTATAGGGCTGCTAACCCACCTGGGAGGCAGGCCCCCAGGGAGACATTAGCAGTCTAACAAAAGCCCACTTACCAGAGACATACATATTTTAATGGTTCTTAAAACGGCTATCCAGAAAAACCCTGGCATCAGCAAAACACACAATGGACAGTATCAAGACCTGATTACATTCTAACAGCACCATTCAAAAACCCCATCAACATCTTTGGGAATCTTGTATCATGCTAATGCTCAATCAGCCCACCAAAATTCTCACAAAGGGATCACATCAGAGTTGATCAGCCTGCCAAAATCGCACAAAAGGGAGTCATCTAAAATCAATTGTGCACCTGAGTTTTGGCGCAACAAGTTTAAGCAGCCTCTCAGGTGTAACTGGGGGCTTATTAGTAGCTAAAGAGTACCTGAACAGACGGGCTGAAGGGAGAGAGTGCCGGCAGCAGCAGCAGCAACACACCGGAGCAGAAGAAACGTACCCGAGAACACGCTGGAAAGGCACTTGGACTCTGGGCTTTTTGACTCTGGCTTTGAAACATCTAACTTGCCACACGAGGTTACAGCAACACAACAAGAAAACCTAACAAGAAGCCTCGGAGTCACTGAAAGATCAACCATCATCCAGCGCTGACTCTGGGAAAAAAGTCGACCAGTGCTAATACCGAAGACACCGCAACCAGCCAAGGAGTGCACAAGATTGAGGAGAGAGAAAGCAGTGTGCAACTGGTCTTAACTGTGGAGAAATCCTTTGATGAGCATAGTCCCTGTAATTTCAGAGCCTAACTTAGTTAGTGTAGTGGTGGGAGGTGGTTTTATTTAATTTTTTTGTCTCTCACTGCATAACCTCTGTACCCGTTGCGTAGGCGGTTTTGTTTAGTTAATTCATGTGGTGTGCGATTTCTAAATAAAATATTTGTTCTTGCACCAAACAATTGTCTGCCTACATCTATCACATCCCCCAAATAATTCCAAGTTCCAGGCATCAGACACCCTCTTTCCATCGGGAACACTGAAAAGTGCTCGGGAGCGGGAGTGCCGGCTGATTGCTTCGCCTCCCTTTCTAACTCTGGGACACTGAGGCCAACTGTAGCCCCCAAATTGTGCCCCGTCTGTGATCAGCAAGTTCAGCACAGACCAGGGACAGTACCGGGAACCTTCTGCAATAAACAGTCTTTCAGAAAGTCACAGTCGGTATTGAATATGATGAAGAGTTTTATTCTTATTTCATACAAACATCTTCAGCCTTTCCGACACATTCAGTTATAAAGTGGGCATCGCACAGAGGTGACCTTTAGGAAGGAGGTGAAGGCTTTGGAGAGGGTACAGAAGAGATTTACTGGAATGGTTCCAGGGATGAAATATTACAATTATGTGGATAGACTGGAGAAGCTGGGGTTGTTCACCTTGGAGCAGAGAAGGCTAAGAGGAGATTTGATAGAGGTGTTCAAAATCATGAAGGGTTTAGATAGAATAAATAAAGAGAAACTGTTTCCAATGGCTGAAGGGTCGATAACCAGAGGGCACAGATTTAAGGTGATTGGCAAAAGAACCAGAGGCGACATGAGGAAAAACTTATTTACGCAACAAGTGGTTAGGATTTGGAATGCACAGCCTGATAGGGTGGTGGATACAGTTTCTGTAGTAGCCTTCAAAAGGGAATTGGATAAATACTTGAAGGAGAAAAAATTGCAGGGATATGGAGAAGAGCGGGAGAGTGGGACTAACGGGTACGGTAGCATAGTGGTTATGTTACTGGGCTAGTAATCCAGAGGCCTGGACTAATGATCTGCATGTAGTTCAAATCCACTCACTAGCAGTTGGAGAATTTAAATTCAGTTAATGAAATAAATCTGGAATATAAAATGGTAGCAAAGAAAATGTTAAAAACCCATCTGGTTCACTAGTGTCCTTTAGGGAAGGAAATCTACTTTCCTTACCCAGTATGGCCTATATGTGACTTGAGAGTTGCAGCAATGTGGTTGACTCTCAACTATCTTCTGATACAGCCTAGCAAACCACTCAGTTGCTAAAGCAGCTCTCCACCACCTTCTCAAAGGGAAATTACAGATGGACAATAAATGCTGGCCTTGCCAGTGACACCCACATCCTGTGAATGAATAAAAAAAGCTGGATTGCTCTTCGGAAGAGCCAGCATGGGCTGAATGGCCTCCTTTGGTTCTTTTCTGTGATTCGAAGAAGATTTACAATAAGCAGAGGAAGTGTAATTTATTGCAGGAAGTATCAGTCGCAGGAGTTTCGACCAGCGATACATAAAGAACGAAAGACTTGTATTTATACAGCGCCATTCATGACCTCAGGACACAGCCAATGAAGTACTTTTGAAGTGTAGTCATTGTATAAATTAACTCTGTTTAAATTCCACATAATTTATACCAAGAGCACGTTGACTCCGAACAATAATAATGTGGCAAGGTCCCAGATTTAGTGTGAAACTCTAATTGTTCTCATTCGGTTAACTATCGCCGGAGTAATGACTGTGTGTTGTATCTTGCCTTAAGGTGAGGGCGGAGTACCGGAAATGGTTTGCCAAGACGTGCAGGGCAAAGGCTTCACCGGAGAATACAGCCACCACAATGACAGCCATGTCGGTGAGTGGGTGTCGGCTCATAACGTAGAATCTTAGAATCATACAGCACAGAAGGAGGCCATTCGGCCCATCGTGCCTGTGCCGGCTCTTTGAAAGAGCTCTCCAATTAGTTCCACTCCCCCAGCTCTTTCTCCATAGCCCTGCAAATTTTTCTTTTTCAAGTTTTTATCCAATTCCCTTTTGAAAGTTACTATTGAATCTGCTTCCACCGCCCTTTTGGGCAGTGCATTCCAGATTACAACAACTCTCTGCTTAAAAAAATTCTTCTCATCTCGCCTCTGGATCATTTGCCAAGTACCTTCAATCTGTGTCCTCTGGTTAACGACCCTCTTGCCAGTGGAAACATCTTATCCCTATCTACTCTATCAAAACCCCTCATAATTTTGAACACCTCTATTAAATCTCCCCTTAACCTTCCCTGCTCTGAGGAGAACAATCCCAGCTTCTCAAGTCAAGTCAAAAACAGAATTCTTGGGTAGTTAGCCGAAGCACTGCCTTCTATATTCAGACTCTGCTTTCTTCAGCTGGCCCTACATCTTGGCTTCACATATCGACATTGACTTCAGTTACCCATTCGTTTGGTTACAGTGACCCAATCAATGTGGTTTCCTTTACTTCATTCTCATCACTACCATCAACTTCGAACTGCAGCCTCACTGATGAGCCCACCGGGGCGGAAAGGTGATCCTGTGATGACAAGAGACCGGGTTCAGCATCTCAACAAATGCTACATGTTCCCCGTCACTGACTGAAGGCTCTGACTGACCCAATCCATGCTGAAAGTGAAGAGTTGTATATTTTGGGCTGTGTGTGTTCAGCATATATTAGAAATTTGAGTCGCTGAGAAATGTTGCATAGAATACATACGGCCCAGAAACAGGCCATTCGGCCCAACTGGTCCATGCCGGTGTTTATGCTCCACACGAGCCTCCTCCCAGCCCTCTTCATCTCACGTCCTTCTACTCTTTTCTCCCTCATGTGTTTATCTAGCTTCCCTTTAAATGTATCTACGCTATTCGTCTCAACTACTCCCTGTGGAGCGAGTTCCACATTCTAACCAGTCTCTGAGTAAAGAAGTTACTCCTGAATTCCTTATTGAATTTATTGGGGACTATCTTATATTGATGTATTTTTAAACCAGCTGATTGAATCTGTAGAGGCAGCAAAGTTTCAAACTCTTCATCACAACCTTGTTTTGTCTCTATTACAACGATCAGGGGCTTCCCAAATTTTCACTTTAATTTCTCCTTCACTGTAGATTTGCTGGCCTGCGCACTCTCCCTACACCCCCCCACCCTTCAACTGTGTCAGGAATTTACATGTACTACCTCCAATCATCCTCACGGTTTTGAAATCAAGACTTGTTCTTTCCCATGGTGTCAACGCTGTGGATTTCCCGACCTGCCTCAGTCTTCAGGCTATGTAAACCCCCCAAAATTGGGGCCGCGATATCCACACAGGCCCCTCCGCTTATAGTGGGTGCGTTGGCATTGTCGCGATTTTCCCGCTACAGATGGCGGACAGTCAAACCAAAAAGGTAAGCAACCGACATATTAAACACAGAGAATCTCACTTAGCAACGGCCTCTCCTAATCGTCAGCAGTTACATCCAGAATCTCATCACTAAGGGAATCGCACTTTAACAAACAGCTGATTGAAACTGCTTGAAGGCCCAATTTTGCCTGAAAAAGGCCGAGCTTTTTAAATGGGTAAGTTCAGGGTAAGTATTTATTGACCTGCCTGAAATAGCCGGCCCGTTTAATATGTTATAAGTGTCACCCTTGTAATTGACGCGTATGGTGATGGTGAGTGGTTAGCGTCATTTGTCCGATATAGGGGGCTGCCTGTGATAAGCGTGGACAGTTTAATTGGTCGGGACTGTACCCAGATTTTCCAGTCGGTGTTATTTTAATGCTGGCATTAACTCATTTATTTAAATGGATTCACGGTGATTCAGATTTCTAAGCCTGCTACACTTGTGAACTTTGACCTACTGTGCTGTCGGCCTCAGCCCCTCACTCGGTTTCTCAATGTTCCAGTGCTCCCATCTTGTTTCTCTGTATTGGGCTCTCTTCTGACCAAATCCTGTCCCCTGAGTTTGTTTTCCAGACCGGAGTTAACTCACTGAACACGATTATAAGAATTTATTTTTCCATTTTGATGCAGAGCTCGGAGCAATGATGAAGCTGCTCTCCTCTTGTCGATTGTGCAACGTAGGCCGAACGGATGGAGAAGTGAAGACCATCATCCTCTTTGCTGCGGCGATGAGAATGGACTTTACAAAGATGTTGGAACTATCCTGCCCAGAAATACAACATGGAAACTGGCCATTCGGCCCAACCAGTCCGTGTCGGTGTTTACCCTTCACACGAGCAAATAGTTCTAATCACATCCACTTAGTTCCAACCCTCCTTTCAACCCAAATTCCTTCAGCCACATATCCAACCTCATCTTGAATGTTGCCGTAGTTTGTGCCTCAATCACTAGCCCTGGAAGTGAATTCCACAGACTAACAACTCTCTGTGTGAAGAAGTTTCTCCTGGCCTCTGTTCTAATTCTTTTACATTGAATCTTCTATCTATGGCCTCTCGTTCTTGACCCCTGAACTGCTGGAAACAGTGGGGGGAATTTTTCGGGGGGGCTCAGCGGGCGCGATCGGTGGTGGGTCGGGTGGGAGCATTTTTTTTTGACAACGGGTTGGGAATCCGCTATCAACCCGCCGCCACGCGACTTTCCCAGATGTCGGGTGTGTCAGGGCTGAACAGACCCGACACGCAGCGGCGGGGGAGGCAATTCAGGTCATTATGACCTTGTTAACAGCTCATTGAAAAGTATTTTGAGCTCACCTTTACATTTTACGAGGTCGCCCATGGGGTCCACACTGCTCGGGGATCACGTCAGGTAAGGAGTTTGGGAGTTGTAAGACCATGAAATCATCTCATTACTTGACAGCTGCAGATGTACTATAAAAGCTCCCATCTCACAGCTGTTCCCTTTCCAAGCTCATAAGCGGTTGCTTACTGCATTTGGAAGACAGATTGAGCTTTATGCAGGTTGCAAGTGTTTGGAGTAAACTCTATATCCAGTGTCACCTCATTGGAACAACCTCTCTCACCAATGACAGATTGTTTCTGTCATCTCAAGTTCACCTGCCATCTGTTATCAGCATCGGTGCCCTAGAAACTATCTCACCTTGGTCCTCAGAATCCCACCACAACCATACCTAACACCAGCTGCTCCAAGCACACCAGCAGCACCAACAACGACACCAACCTTCTCTGCAATCACCTGATGCTGCACAGGACACAGGGCATCAGCACCCGACCACATTGCTGCCCGGGAGGCCAGAGATGGCCTCACCATGGCCAGATTTACTTCACTTGACGCTGTACACACTGGCTGCCACATAATGCGCCAGGTTGGCACCACCCCACACCAACACCATAAAGCATCCCTACAATGCCCAAGCCATTCCTTTCACACACATGACCATTGTGGGGGGTACCAGTATGTCTCACCATTCACTACAACTCACTAAGCCACTTCCAAAGGTGCACACAAATCTGACCAAGAAGGCAAAGTGTTGAAAATAAAGGTTTCAAGGTTTGACACCACATTAACAAAGACTTTACATGAACATTGGCTAAAACACCCAAGTGCCTACCCTTGTGTGTTGTTAAGTTGGTATGATTGGACTAGAATGAGGGTGAGTGGGAGGGGTGGCAAGTGAAATGGGGAAGTGATAATGTAGATAGGGATGGGTGGAGGTGCAAGGTAAGTTGCTGTGAGTAAGGATGTGCAGGAGTAGGGTAGGGAAGGCAGAATGATGGGGATGTGATGAGTGGCACAGCAGGATGAGGTTGAGTGCGGCTTTGCAGTAACGTTTCATTATCTACTGAGATCATTGAAATCTTTGCGCCACTGCAGCCTGGTCCTCCTGACGACATCCCTGCTTGTGCCCTCCTCTGCAATGTGCAACAAGGCTGTGTTGATCTCCTAGGGAGGTCTCTTCCACCCATTGGAAGGGAAGAGAACCTCCCTGTGTGCTGTGACTCCCTCCATAAGCATATGGAGGGAGTCATGGGAGAACCTGGGTGCAACCGTGCACCCCTGTGTAGTGCTTGTCAGTGTTTGCAGCACCTCAATGCTGTAGAACACTGACAGCACAAATGTCAAATTAAATTTGCGCATGGTCCCTTTAAGGAAACTGGCTTATGACGCATCATCAAATGACGTCATCAGACCCGCTTCCTTTAATTGGCTGGCAACTGCACTGGGCGGCCTTAACAAGCCCAATCAACATAAAATCATTCTACACAGCGGGTTGGAGCCAGCAGCGGGGTCGGGACCCGCCACCGGTGTCGCCCGCCACGGACCGGCCAAGGTTGGGGAAATCGCGGCCAGGATCATTCTATCTAACCTGTCCCCATCCTTTCATAATTTTAAATATTTCTAACAAATGAACATTGGAAGAGGAGTAGGCCATTCAGCCCCTCGAGCCTGCTCTGCCATTCAATTAGATCCTGGCTGATCTGTACCCCAACTCCTTTTACCTGCCTTTGCTCCATATCCCGTGATACCCTCACCTATCAAAAATCTATCGATCTCAGTCTTGAAAATTTTAATTGGCCCCCAGCATCCACGGCCTTTTGGGGGAGACATTTCCTCATTTCCACGACCCTTTGTGTGGAAAAAATGCTTCCTGATTTCAGTCCTGAATGGCCTGGCTCTAATTTTAAGGCAGTGCCCACCTTGTTCTGGACTCCCCCACCAGAGGAAATAATTTCTCTCTCTATCTACCGGATCACACCCCTTTATAATTTTTAATGACCCCATCGAAAAGGATTGCGAATGGCAAAAAGCTGAAATAAAGATCTAACTTTTCTAAAAAATGCTGATTTATTGACCCTAAAACACAACAGTTTGACAGAGAGAGATGCTTCCAACCTTAGTCAGTAGTACGTCTCAAAACTCGGAACGATCAATTCTTCTGCTTCGGGAGATGGAGGGGTTAATTCTTCCTTGACATCCTTCTTGGGCTCCGCTTCTGGTCTGTCCTTCCCTTTCACTTTACAATGACTATTTTTGTACTCTTGAGGCTGCTACACAAACAGCTCCTGATATTTTTCTCTCTCCTCACGGTTTTAGAGGACAGTTCTCTTGTTTCCTTATTCTCCTTGTCCTTCCAGAGTACGGCAAATCTTGAACTAAGGCAACAGACATGTACTTTTAACCAGACCTCATGGATTGGAGGGTGGCAAATGTAACCTCACTATTTAAAAAAGGAGGGAGAGGGAAAACAGGGAACTACAGCCTAACATCAGTAGTAGGGAAAATGCTAGAGTCTATTATAAAGGATGTGATAACAGGACAATTAGAAAATATCAATGGAATTAGACAAAGTCAGCATGGATTTATGAAAGGGAAATCGTGTTTGACAAACCTACTGGAGTTGTTTGAGGATGTAACTGGTAGAATAGATAAGGGAGAACCAGTGGATGTGGTGTATTTGGATTTTCAGAGGCCTTTGATAGAGTCCCACATAAGAGGTTAGTGTGCAAAATTAAAGAACATGAGATTGGGGGTAATATACTGGCATGGATTGAAAATTGGTTCACAGACAGGAAACAGAGTAGGAATAAATGGGTCTTTTTCAGGGTGGCAGGCGGTGATTCGTGGGGTACCGCAGGGATCAGTGCTTGGGCCCCAGCTATCCACAATATATATCAATGATTTGGATGAGGGAACCAAATGTAATATTTCCAAGTTTGCTGACGATGTAAGGTGTTTGGTTTCCTCGTCCTTACAAGGGTTCTTTGACTCTGGGTTTTACAGGAACAAAATGGTAGATGACACAAAGGTTTAGGTTCAGCCCAAAACTGTTAGTTTATTAAAACCAACAAAACACAGACAAAAACCTGTCGAGATTGGGCTGAAACTTACAATCACCCATATGGCCGGTCGTTACCATTGTGGATTGTAGGCCTGCATCGGAGATGAGCTGTCCCCGTCCTCCTTAATCTGACTGCAGCTGCCTACACAGCACAAACCCCTTGTAGAGTCAACTGATACTTACAATCACCCATCCGGCTGGTCGTGGCCGACGTCGATTGCAGGCTGGGAGCTGGAGATAACCGTTTTCCCTTCCTTCTTACACCTGGCAGTTTGCTGTAGTCAGAGCCAGCTTCCGAGAGAGAGAGAGTGAGAACTTCCGAGAGAGAGAGAGAGAGAGAGCTGTGGGTGTGGTTCCTTCTTATAGCTCTTCTGTCACGCCTTTTCGAGTCTGGGCCTTCCTCCAACTCTTGTTTTCCAATACACACCTAGTATCCAACCCACAGGATGTGTACAGGGCTGAGGGATGGAAGAAAATTCCTTATCTCGTCCCCTCCCCGCTGTGGTACATATTTAATGTGATTTAGTCTTACTGCTGATGTGTTTTGCTCAAGGTTAAAGTGTTTTCCGGGAAGTCCATTGATCCAGCGAAACTGGCATCGTTGTCTTATCCATTGAAGATCCATCGAAACCCGTTAAAACACGAAGTCTCATAGTCCAAAGTTAAATCACCTATTCACCGTTAAATCACCTATCGAGATGCTCATTGTTTCAGTTAAACTCAGAGCATTGTCCAGATGTTAATTTTTCCCATCGAAACCAATCATGATTCAAGGCCTCACAGTACAATATCAATGTCCTTTCCAGAGTTAACCATGAGTCAAAGCTTCCATTGTCCAGTATCGATGTGTTCTCCAAGAACTGCAGACTTTGATGACTGGCACCTTTTCTGTGCCTCGAAATTTAACCATTTCATGCCCTTATGCTGGGGCAAGAGGATTTGAGTACAGGAACAAGGATGTCTTCCTACAATTATACAGGGCCTTGGTGAGACCACACCTGGAGTACTGTGTGCAGTTTTGGTCTTACCTAAGAAAGGATATACTTGCCATAGAGGGAGTGCAGCGAAGGTTCACCAGACTGATCCCTGGGATGGCAGAGCTGTCGTATGAGGAGAGATTGGGTCGACTAGGCCTGTATTCACTAGAGTTTAGAAGATTGAGAAGGGATCTCATTGAAACGTATAAACTTCTGACAGGGCTAGACAGACTGGATGCAGGGAGGATGTTTCCCCTGGCTGGGGAGGTCTAGAACGAGGGGTCGCAGTCTCAGGATACGGGGTAGGACATTTAAGACTGAGATGAGAAGTTTCTTCACTCAGAGGGTGGTGAACCAGTGGAATTCTCTACCACAGAAGGCTGTGGAGGCCAAGTCACTGAATATATTTAAGAAGGAGATAGATAGATTTCTAGACACAAAAGGCATCAAGGGTTATGGGGAGAGAGCGGGAATATGGTATTGAGATAGAGGATCAGCCATGATCATATTGAATGGAGGAGCAGGCTCGAAGGGCCGAATGGCCTACTCCTGCTCCTATTTTTCTATGTTTCTATGAAAGTGGGGTTGAGGTCGATGATCAGCCATGATCTTATTGAATGGCAGAGCAGTCTTGAAGGGCCGTATGGCCCACTCCTGCTCTTATTTCTTATGTTGTTATGTTCTTATGTACATTTGTAGGTTTTCTGTGAATTGCTGACGAAAGCAGTAATACGAGGTCCGGGTGTTAACATGTCTTCAATGTGTTTACTCCCAGGAACAAATTTAGGTGTATGGTAAACGTTAGCAGCCACTTCATTTTCTAAAATTACTGCACCAAAGCACACAATCAAGGCATGAAGTAGCTCTGACGCACAGAACAAATCAATCTCCAAAATGTTCTGTAAAGAGGCATCTGCCAAAGAGCAAACGCTTAAACTAAAAAAAAAAGAAAGACTTGCATTTCTATAGCGCCTTTCACGACCACCGGACATCTCAAAGTGCTTGACAGCCAATGAAGTACTTTTTGAAGTGGAGTCGCTGTTGTAATGTAGGAAACACGACAGCCAATTTGCGCACAGCAAGCTCCCACAAACAGCAATGTGATAATGACCAGATAATCTGTTTTTTGTTATGTTGGTTGAGGGATAAATATTGGCCAAGACACCGGGGAGATCTCCCCTGCTCTTCTTCGAAATAGTGCCGTGGGATCTTTTACGTCCACCTGAGAGAGCAGTCGGGGCCTCGTTTTAACGTCTCATCCGAAAGACGGCACCTCCGACAGTGCAGCTCTCCCTCGGCACTGCACTGGAGTGTCGGCCTAGCTTTATGTGCTCAGGTCTCTGGAGTGGGACTTGAACTCACAAACCTTCTGACTCAGAGGCGAGGGTGCTACCCACTGAGCCACAGCTGACACTAACCAGTACCTAGATATAACTGGCAAAAGAATCTTAAGACACTGACAAAGTGAAGAACATAAGAACATAAGAAATAGGAGCAGGAGTAGACCAATCGGCCCCTCGAGCCTGCTCCGCCATTCAATGAGATCATGGCTGATCTGATCCAACCTCAACTCTAAAGAACACAAGAAGCAGGAGCTGGACCAGGCCACTCGGCCCCTGGGCCCGCTCCGCCACCCACAGGGCCTTGACCGATCCGAACTCAAACTCATGTCCAATTTCCAGCCCGCTCCCCGTAACCCCTGATTCCCTTTACTTCTAGGAAACGGTCTATTTCTGTTTTAAATTTATTTCATGAAGTAGCTTCCACAGCTTCCTGGGGTAGCAAATTCCACAGACATACTACCCTCTGAGTGAAAAAGTTTCTCCTCATCTCAGTTTTGAAAGAGCAGCCCCTTATTCTAAGATTATGTCCCCTAGTTCTAGTTTCACCCATCATTGGGAACATCCTCACCGCGTCCACCCGATCAAGCCCCTTCACAATCTTATATGTTTCAATAAGATCGCCTCTCATTCTTCTGAACTCCAATGAGTACAGTCCCAGTCTACTCAACCTCTCCTCGTATGTCCACCCACTCATCCCCGGAATTAACCGAGTGAACCTTCTTTGTACTGCCTCGAGAGCAAGTATGTCTTTTCTTAAGTATGGACACCAAAACTGTATGCAGTACTCCAGGTGCGGTCTCACCAATACCCTATACAACTGCAGCAATACCTCCCTGTTTTTATATTCTATCCCCCTAGCAATAAAAGCCAACATTCCATTGGCTTTCTTGATCACCTGCTGCACCTGCATACTAACTTTTTGATTTTCTTGCACCAAGACCCCCAGATCCCTTTGTACTGCAGTACTTTCCAGTTTCTCGCCATTAAGATAATAACTTGCTCTCTGATTTTTCCTGCCAAAGTGCATAACCTCACATTTTCCAATATTGTATTGCATCTGCCAAATCTCTGCCCACTCACCCAGCCTGTCTATATCCCCTTGTAGGTTTTTTTATGTCCTCCTCACTCTCTACTTTCCCTCCCATCTTTGTATCATCTGCAAACTTTGATATGTTACACTCGGTCCCCTCCTCCAAATCGTTAATATAGATTGTAAAGAGTTGGGGACCCAGCACCGACCCCTGCGGAACACCACTGGCTACTGGTTGCCAGTCCGAGAATGAACCATTTATCTCAACTCTGCTTCCTGTTAGATAACCAATCCTCCACCCATGCCAGAATATTACCCCCAATCCAGTGATTTTTTATCTTGAGTAATAATCTTTTATGTGGCACCTTGTCGAATGCCTTCTGGAAGTCTAAATACACTACGTCCACTGGTTCCCCTTTATCCACCCTGTACGTTATGTCCTCAAAGAACTCGAGCAAATTTGTCAGACATGACTTCCCCTTCATAAAGCCATGCTGACTTTGTCCTATTAAATTATGTTTATCTAAATGTTCCGTTACTGTCTCCTTAATAATAGACTCCAAAATTTTACCCACCACAGATGTTAGGCTAACTGGTCTATATCTTCCAGCCTTCTGCCTACAACCCTTTTTAAATAAGGGTGTTACATTAGCAGTTTTCCAATCTGCCGGGACCTTTGCTGAGTTCAGGGAGTTTTGGAAAATTATTACCAAAGCATCCACAATTCCTACTGCCACTTCCCTCAAGACCCTAGGATGTAAGCCATCAGGTCCAGGGGATTTATCCGCCTTGAGTCCCATTATTTTACTGAGTACCAATTCCTTAGTAATTTTAATCGTATTTAGCTCCTCCCCCACTAGAGCCCCCTGTTTGTCCAGTGTTGGGATATTCTTAGTGTCCTCTACCGTAAAGACTGAAACAAAATATTTGTTCAGCATTTTTGCCATCTCCATGTTTCCCACCATTCATTTCCCGCACTCATCCTCTAAGGGACCTACGTTTGCCTTAACCACCCTTTTTCTTTTTATATAACTATAGAAACTCTTGCTATCTGTTTTTATATTTTTTGCTAATTTATTTTCATAGTCTATTTTCCCTTTCTTAATCAATCCTTTAGTTACTTTTTGTTGTCTTTTGAAGACTTCCCAATCTTCTATCCTCCCACTAACTTTGGCTGCCTTATATGTCCTTGTTTTTAGTTGGATACTTTCTTTAATTTCTTTACTTAGCCATGGATGGCTGTCATTTCTTTTACACACTTTTTTCCTCATTGGAATATATTTATTTTGAAAGTTGTAAAATAACTCCTTGAATGAACACCACTGCTCATGTACCGTCTTACCCTTTAATCTATTTTCCCAGTCCACTTTAATCAATTCTGCTCTCATGCCATCATAGTCTCCTTTATTCAAGCTCAGTATGCTTGTTTGAGAACCAACCTTCTCACCCTCTAATTGGATATGGAATTCAACCATGTTATGGTCACTCATTCCAAGGGGATCCTTAACTAGGACATTATTAATTAATCCACACTCATTACACAGTACCAGGTCCAAGGTTGCTTGCCCCCTTGTAGGATCAGTTACATACTGCTCAAGAAATCCATCCCTAAGACACTCAATAAACTCTTCCTCAATGCTGCCCTGCCCAATTTGATTTGTCCAGTTAATATGATAGTTAAAATCCCCCATAATTATAGCTGTTCCCTTATGACATGCCCCAACTATTTCCTGATTAATACTTCTTCCAACAGAGTTGCAACTATTAGGAGGCCTATATACTACGCCCACCAGTGTTTTTTTCCCCTTATTATTCCTAATCTCTACCCAAACTGTTTCATTATCCTGATCTTTTGACCCAATATCATTTCTCTGTATTACAGTGATTCCTTCCTTTATTGACATAGCCACCCCCCCTCCCCTTCCTTCCTGCCTGTCCTTCCTGATTGTTAAATACCCTGGCATATTTAATTCCCAGACGTTGTCACCCTGCAGCCATGTTTCTGTAATGGCCACAAGATCATACCCATACATAGTTATTTGTGCCGTTAACTCGTCAATTTTGTTACGAATGCTACGTGCATTCAGATAAAGAACTTTCAAATGTGTTTTGCGACACTTACTTCCTGCTTTTTCCTTATTTAACACTTTACCTTTTACTCCATACCTTCTGTCCCTTCCTGACATGCTTTCCTCTGTCTCCCTGCTCAGGTTCCCAACCCCCTGCCACATTAGTTTAAATCCTCCCCAACAGCACTAGCAAACACTCCCCCTCGGACAGCGGTCCCGGCCCTGCCCAGGTGCAGACCGTCCGGTTTGTACTGGTCCCACCTCCCCCAGAACCGGTTCCAATGTCCCAGGAATTTGAAGGTGTTATTCACTCCCACATCGAGACCGTCACACAGAGATCAGTCTATCATTTGCCTTGTGTTAAAATATACTGTTGCTGTCCATACATAACACGTACTGTTACTGTTCATATATAACACTGGATGAGTAGAAATTTCCTCCAATTAAATATCAGGAAGTCCGAAGTCTTCGGTTCATGCCACAAACTCCGTTCCCTTTCCACTTATTCGATCTCTCTCCCCAGCAACTGTCTAAGGCTGACCAAGTCTGTTCACAACCTTGGTGTTATATTTGATCACAAACTGAGCTTCCTGCCTCAGATCCGTTCTATCATTAAGACTGCTAATTTCCACCTTCGTAACATCGCCCGTCTCTGCCCTTACCCCAACTTATCTGCTGCTGAAACCCTCCTCCATGCCTTTATCACCTCTAGACTTGACTATTCCAATGCATTCCTGGCCGCCCTCCCTAGTTCTACCCTCCATAAACTTGAGGTCATCCAAAATTCTGCCGTCCGTGTCCTAACTCGCACCAAGTCCCGCTCACCCATCTCCCCTGTGCTTGCTGACCTACACTGGATCCCGGTTAAGCAACACATCGATTTTAAAATTCTCATCCTTGTTCTCAAATCCCTCCATGGCCTCGCCGTCCCTATCTCTGTAATTTCCCCCAGCCCTATAATTTCCCCTAGACCTCTGCGCTCCACCTATTTTGGCCTTTTGAATATCCACGATTTTAAATGCTCCACCATTGGCGGTCGTGCCTTCAGCTGCCAAGGTCCTAAGCTCTGGAATTCCCTCCCTAATTTCTCCGCCTCTCCACTTCTCTTTCCTCCTTTAAGACACTCCTTTAAACCTACCTCTTTGACCAAGCTTTTGGTCAACTGCCCTAACATCTCCTTATATGGGTCTGTGTCAATTTTGTTTTGATAACACTCCTGCGAAGCGCTTTGGGACGTTTTATTACGTTAAAGGCGTTATATAAATATAAGTTGCTGTCATTTTTTAGACTGTTACAGTTCATACATAACACGCATTGTTACTGTCCATTTATAAGTATACTATGCTATTTCTCACTAATGTTTGTATAACTGTAAGAATACAGCTTCCCTCCAGCACAGTGTCAGTTCCTGTCAATGACGTGAGTGTGTAGAAGTGTTCAGGTTGTGCTCAGCTCTGCTCAATGTGTGAGAGGTGCTATTTGGAGTCACTGGTCCCGAGAGACCACATCTTGGGAAAATCATGAAATCAGGAACGCTGTATCTGATACTGGGTGAGTAAAGGGTGCTCAGATGGGGTGACTAGTCGAGGCAGTTTCAAAATAAATATTACAAATTTATATTGCAGTTTGTAACATACTATGATAGAAACCGTGTTGAGTGTGAAATTTAATCCCTCCGATGGGGAAGTGAGGTTTTTTCAAACCAGCAGTGCTGATGAGTACCTCAGTCCTGATCATTCATGGGATAAAGCCTGCATTCAGTGCGATAAGTTGGGAGGAGGCTCGTGTGGAGCACTTGGCCGGCATAGACCATTTGGGCCGAACGGCCTGTTTCTGTGCTGTAGATTCTATGTAAATGTCTTTGTGAGCCGCATCATCAGGCAAAAACTGTACAGTGCGATACTGTCAGAGCACCGCAGGTTAAAACCAAAACCTCACCACAGCAGCAGTTAAACCACAGGCATGATCGAGCAGGAAGTCCCCACATAGCCCCTTGAACCCAGAGCTGGAGGAACGCATGGGGCGCAGAGCGTTGAAACACAGCTCGGCTTTGCAGAATTCAAGCCAATCTCTCTGGTCTTTTCCCTGCTCACACTGGGAGATTGGGCATTGCAGTGAGGCGGCGCACCGTCCTGTGAAGCTCGTAGAACTGGGTGTGTGAGTTCAGCCCAGTCCGGTCAGATGGACATGTCCTCTGCTCTCTGCCCCTTGTAATGGTTGTGAAATGAGTTTGGCTAGGCCCAGCCAAATTCTCACTGTGTCTCTGGAATACTTTGTCAGCCAGTGTGGTGGATAGAAACATAGAAAGAAACATAGAAAAATAGGAGCAAGAGTAGGCCACTTGGCCCTTCGAGCCTGCTCCGCCATTCAATATGATCATGGCTTATCCTCTATCTCAATACCATATTCCCGCTCTCTCCCCATACCCCTTGATGCTGACACTCTGCCTTCACGAGGGAGCTGGACCGGATCTTGACTGCGGCAGAGATCGCGTCATAGAGAAGGCACGTGTCTTTACGGTTAACACCGTGTGATCTCCTGGACTGGATTCGATCGCCTGAGTGGGGCGGGGTGGGTGGGGGTGTGTCGGAGAGGACTTTTACAGAGTATTTTTTCCCTTATTGCCCTGGGGGTTTCCCCTGGTTTTTTGTTTTGGCCTCTCGCAGGAGATTATGTTGGCTGTGGGGGGCAGGGGCGGCAGGAGGGTGGTGAATTGTCTGGTCAGGATGCTCCAGCTACCAGGAGTGTGGGGGGCAGTCTTGATGGAGTAGCTGGTCTTTCCCTGCCCGTCATAATCCACGGCACAAAGCGAGGGCCAGAATCGTAGGTCGTGAAATTGCGCTAAACCAGCTCATGAACTTTAACCCCTTAATTGGTAACTTGGAGACAACGGTTGTGTCGAATTATTTTTTTAACTCTCTCTTCACTTTTTAGGATACCGAGAGGTAAGGCGCCAACGAGGCTGAAAACATCTCCAAAATAAATGGTTTTATTGACATTAATACACAACATTTTTTTACAGAGAGAGACGTTTCATAGACAGAGGGGTTAATTCTTCGTTGCCATCCTTCTTGGGCTCTGCTTCTGGTCTGTCTCCTCAAACTTAGTAAAATGGCTGTTTTTATATCGTTCTTTCTGGTGCTGAGAAACGGTTTGATAATGGGTGTAACAGGTTCTCCAAGGCCTGACCAGGCGGATGTCTTATCTTTAACCACGTCCCTTATCTCTGCAAAAACAGCAAGTCTCAGCCAGTCTTCAACAGTCTTAAGCAATAATGATAGCCATGAAAGCTTTGCAACTTAGTCAAGCTTCCCAGCATGCCCTTGATCCCGGCCAAATTTAACAGTTCGGTGTTTCGAGCCCATTCTTTGAGTTTTCTCTAAAAGCTTGGTGTTAAATGTTCATCTGGAAAAGTCCCAAATCCTTCAAGTTGTGATGGGGAAATGGCCTGTAACAACAGGGCAGTCGGGAGCACCTTCTGCAACTGGGCTTGAGGCACATTGTTGGGGCAGCGTGGAGCAGATTGACCTCCCACCCAGCCTGCCCTGGGAACGTTTAATGCTGACATTGGGTATCAAGTGGAAAAGAGTTCCACTCTTCCGCGCTGGTTTTCAAGGTTTTCGTTTCAAAAGGAAACAAGCTGATTAACAACTTTTGCAACAAAAAAAAGACTGCACAGCAACAACTTGCAGTTATATAACATGTTTAACTTAATAAAACGTCACGGGAGCGTAATCAGGCTAAAATTGACACCGAACCATAGAAGGAGACATTAGGACAGGTGACTAACTGCTTGGCCAAAGAGGTAGGTTTTTTAACAGCGCCTTAAAGGATGAGAGAGAGGCAAAGAGGTTTAGGGAGTGAATTCCTGAGCTTAGGGCCTTGGCGGCTGAAGGCACGGCCGCCAACGGTGGGGTGAAGGAATTCGGAGATCCACAAGAGGCCAGTGTTGGAGGAACGCAGAGATCTCAGAGGATTGTAGAGGAGGTTAGAGAGATAGGGAGGAGTGAGGCCATTTCAACACGAGGATGAGAATTTTAAATCTGAGATATTGGTGGACCGGGAGCCAATGTAGATCAGCGAGCACATGGGTGATGGGTGAACGGGACTTGGCGTGAATATTTTCTTCAAACACACGAACATTTTCTTTTCCTCCCAGTGATCTACTTTGACAATGGATGGGGTCCAGGGAGAGCCAGTGCCTGCGACCATGGATTCATTCGTGCAAGGAACGGGAGCTGCTTTGGTGAGTCATAACCTGGAGACTGGCTTCTCCTCTTCCTTTCTTACTCTCTCATATATTTCTAACAATGGTCTAGATGGCAGCAAGATGTATAAACTGACTTTGAGAAACAGTCTCCAACTGGTGTCCAAATTTACAGATGATACCAAATTGGGATTGGGGCGGGGGGGCGCATGTATAGCTAATAATATGGAGGACTGCACCAGAATATAGGACAATATAAATAAGCTTCCAGAGTGAAATTCAATATAGCGAAGTGTGAGGTGGTCCATTTTGTTAAGAGGAATAAGGAGGCCACGCATTCCTTGGAAAGTAAGAAACTAAAGTTCTCATCCTTCTTTTCAAATCCCTCCATGGCCTTATCACTCCCTATCTCTGTAATCTCCTCCAGCCCCAAAACCCTCAGATATCTGCGCTCCTCCAATTCTGGCTCTTGAGCAGCCCCGATTTCAATTGCTCCACCATTGGTGGCTGTGCTTTCTGTTGCCTAGGCCCTATGCTCTGGAATTCCCTGCCTAAACCTCTCCGCCTCTCTACCTCTCCTCCCTTCTTTAAGACGCTCCTTAAAACCTACCTCTTTGACCAAGTTTTTGGTCACCTGCCCTAATATCTCCTTATGTGGCTCGCTGTCAAATTTTGTTTTATAACGCTCCTGTGAAGCGCCTTAAGTTGGGACATTTTACTATGTTAAAGGCACTATATTAATACAAGTAGTTGTTGTTGTTTCATAGCCTGGGAGTTTACCTGGAATCTGCCGTCACTGGTTCTTAATACCTTGTCACCACAAACAAGAAGTGTTTTGATAATCTACTGTTGGTGTTACGCAGTGTTCCTGTACTTGCTGAGAGTAGCACCACACAAGGAGCAATGGAGAGGGCGACCAAAGAAAAGTGCAGCAACAGCGATAGCTTTGTCATTGATGCTAAATGGAATTGACTCCTTCATGTTATGAGCATAAATCTCTTTGCCCAATGGGGAAAAGTTTATCGTTCGCAACCAGTGTCGTCATGGTGTCTGCAAATGTGTGCCTTCTTTCTCCCGTCGCTTCTCCCCAGGGTCAGACTAGCCTCTGTGTGTATGGGAACTCTTGGCCTCTCAATAGTTTTGTGAGAGATCACAGGAGCTCCCGCCTGCAGTGCGCAACACAGTTCCGAGCCTAAAGGGTCGCGAAGGTCAGGAAGGGGCTGCAACCAGGACTGGCCGTGAGGAGTGAATCGGAGCGGGCGAGTGTCTCTCGGGAAGCAGTCGGCAGTAATACTTCTGTTAAGGGGGCGAGTCGCCTCAAGGAGGTGAGACACTGTGAAGTAGGTCAGAGGGACTGTTATGGTGAAGCAATGGTAAAGTTGACCTCCACCACCTAGAAGGACAAGGGCAGCAGGTTCATAGGAACGTCATCGCCTTCAAGTTCCCTTCCAAGTCACACACCATCCTGACTTGGAAATATATCGCCGTTCCAACATCGCTGAGTAAAAATCCTGGAATTCCCGACCTAACTGCTTTGTTGGGAGCACCTTCACCACACGGACTGCAGTGGTTTAAGAAGAAGCCTCCCCACCACCTTCTCAAGGGCAACTAGGGATGGGCAATAAATGCTGGCCTTGCTCGCGACACCAACATCCCACAAAGGAATCTTTTTAAAATTCTGCAATATTCGGAATGTACCATATCAATGGAACTTGTTGCTGGGATCCCTAGTGTGCCCAGCAGAGCTTGAATTCGGAAGAAGTGTGTAAAATTCAGTCTTAGCCCTAACCCTACAACAATATCTGTTCAGAAGAGTTAATCCCCTCTCTAACACCGAAAGAGAGAAATATTCACTGGTTCCCACTGTGCCTCTTAATTTACCATAAGGTAAAAGGAATCGTGTAATCCTGTTTCTCTTCATTTCAGATGACAATGAGTGTGATGGGGGTGAAAGTGCTGCATATTCATTGTGTGGTGCGCACACAGAATGTTACAACACCCTCGGGAGTTACTACTGTACCTGTAAGAAAGGATACGTCACCCAATCAGGAAACAATAACTTTACCACCAGGACAAACTGCCAAGGTAAAGAAGCGGTTCACATATCGTGCCTTTTTCTGTACGTGTTGAAAGGATACATGTATTTTGTTCTGCATGTCCAGCACTATTATTTTAAAGGTTCTCCATTTGACTTCTAGGGAAATATTGACAATCATCCTCCTCCAATCCATCTGTTTAAATTCTTGAATTATCTCTTTGAATTTAGGCTTTTTAAAGTTATGTAAGTCTGGCTTCTGGTCTTTGGTATAATCATGTTAAACTTGATCAGTCTGAGGTTCCTGTCATCTGAGGGGCTACAATCTACACTTCCTGAACATTGCCTGGACCATTTAAAAGGAAGACTTGCATTTCTATAGCACCTTTCACAACCTCAGGATGTCCCAAAGCGCTATACAGCCAATGAAGTACTTCTGAAGTGTAGTCACTGTTGTAATGTAGGAAACATGGCAGCCAATTTGTGCACAGCAAGCTCCCACAAACAGCAATGTGATAATGACCAGATAATCTGTTTTAGTGATGTTGATTGAGGGATAAATATTGGCCAGGACACCCAGGAGAACTCCCCTGCTCTTCTTCGAAATAGTGCCACGGGATCTTTTACGTCCACCTGAGGGGGCAGATCTGGCCTTGGTTTAACGTCTCACCCGAATGATGGCACCTCCGAGAGTGCAGCGCTCCCTCAGTATTGCACTGGAGTGTCAGCCTAAACTCGGTGCTCAATTCTCTGGAGTAGGATAACAGTGACTATACTTCAACAAAAAAAGTACTTCATTGGCAATAAAGTGCTTTAGGACGTCCTCAGCCTGTGAAAGGTGCTGTATAAATTCAAGTCCTTCATTCTTTTCCGTTTGTTTAAAGTTGGAATAATGCCAATAGTGAGACCCACTTCCCCTTGCCAAACTCTACAGAGTGTCACACTTTCCAGGTATGCCTCCTCCATAACCACCTTATTAAAAACTGCAAGATGATACATTTTGATAAAATTAGGGAAGTTCAGTCACTCGCCAGTGAAGAGCAGAATTTAATTTGGAGCACCATGACGAAGTACAGGAAACATCTGTATGCTTGAGGAAGTCACAGAGCTGCACACTTATTTGTTGTAAGTAGACGTAACCAAAGTCTAGCTCGGGAAGGTGACGATCAGCCAATACTGATGAAGGGTCATTTTACAAATGCAAGCTGCCGCCATGAGGCTTGTCCAGTGGAACCACATTGGGAGAGAGACTAGTGGCCCCAGGATTCTTTCCTTTAATTTTAATGGACACCATATCCCATGGGATGAAGAAAGACAGAAAGAAAGACTTGCATTTCTGTAGCGCCTTTCACGACCTCAGGATGTCCCAAACTGCTTTACAGCCAATGAAGTACTTTTGAAGTGTAGTCACTGTTGTAATGTCGGAAACGCGTCAGCCAATATGCGCACAGCAAGCTCCCACAAACAGCAATGTGATAATGACCAGATAATTTGTTTTTTGTGATGTTGGTTGAGGGATAAATATTGGCCAGGACACCGGGGAGAACTCCCCTGCTCTTCTTCAAGATAGTGCCATGGGATCTTACATGTCCACCTGAGAGGGCAGACGGTTTAACGTCTCATCCGAAAGACAGCACCTCTGACAGTGCAGCACTCCCTCAGTACTGCACTGGAGTGTCAGACTAGATCTTTTGTGCTCAAGTCCCTGGAGTGGGACTTGAACCCACAACCTTCTGACTCAGAATCTCCACACTGGAATCACAAATTAGTCAAGTTTATGAAGTGAATTCCGACTCATCCAGCCCTTGAATTATACTGATCAGAAGTTTAGTTAAACTCCCAGACTTCAGTTAAAATGCAAAGATGCACACATTTAACATGTAATGGTAGAACATTCTAGCACAGAAACAGAGCTTTGGCCCATCACGTCTGCATTGGTGATATTCTCCATTAGTCTAATCCCACTCTCCTGCTCACTCCCCGTACCCTTTAATACTCGTTCCCAAGCAACTCTCTAATTCCTCTTAAAGTACTTATGGACTTTGTTTCAGCATCACTTTGTGGCAGAGAATTCCACATCCAAACCACCCTCCGTCTAAAGAATTATTTTCTAACCACCCTTTAATTCTCTTGATGATTATCTTACATTTGTGCCCATTGTTAGCATCTTGCTGACCAATGAAAGCAACCTATCGCCATTTCCCTCAGCATAATTCTTCATGATCTTGAAGACCTGCATCAGGTCTTCCTTCAGCCTTCTCAATTCCAGGCGGAAAAGCAATGCCCCAGAATTTGCTGTGATAGGGCAATGAACAGGGCCTGCCATTAGTTAGACTTGCCCTTGTCCGTTTAATCTCACCATTGAATGGCATGACGTTGCTGTATTTCTGCAGCAGATATGAGCTAAACTCGCCACAGAGAGTTAGGTCTTGTCCATTCCCGTCTAAGTACCCTTTTAACAACATGATAAATGATAATTACTGCCAATCAACCTCTCTGGCACTGAAAATTAACAATTACAAGTGTGAAGTCTCATTCCTTCAGGTTGTAATTGTGGTTGGAGACTTTAAAAAAAATGTTGTTTGTGTCTCTTTTTTCTCTCTCTCTTAATCCAATCTTGCTTTCCCTTTCTGTATCTGATTTGACATTAAATTCACCCACTCAAACTTGCACTTCCTTCTCAGACCTTGTGCTGGTCATTTCACAATTCCTCAATCTGATTGGCCAAGGAGATACCCAGTTGCTGGCCCTGTTCACTCCGGTCCCAGATACCCTGTAGAGGGCGCCGCGACGATTCCATCTCCCGCTTCCAGCAACTTGCGGTGCAAAGTTTCATGTAAAAGTTAAAATTTGGCATTTTTTAAATCTCCAGCAATTCACAACCTGAAGGAATGAGATTCCACACTTTGAATTATTCACTTTCTGGGCCAGAGAGGTTGATTGGCAGTCATTAACCATGATCACATCGTTAAAAGGGTACTTGCGCTATTAATTACGAAACTGAACTCTCTGTGGCGAGTTCAATAGGCAATTAATGTTCTTTACGGTTAGGGTGGGCCCGAGTAGAACTGAATATTCAGTCTTTTTTCAGTTGTCCTTCTTGACTCTATTCATTACCTTGTTCTCTTCTTGTTGTCTATTTGTATTTCTCCTGTTTTGCTCTTTCCTGACCCCTAACATCCGTGCTACCAATGTCAATCTGATGATCCAGCCCACAAAGTTCCCCATTGTTCCTTGGTTGTCCCACCAACAGGTGGAATTTGGGAAAGTGTACCAAAGTCATACTTCGTACAAACAGAATAAGGTGTGTTACTCAGGCATCAGAGAAGCAAATGTGGAATTAGAACCCTGGATCATCAATTGGGGATGTGGTACCCAGAGAGTCTGTTCAACTATCATCTTCATCAGATCGAGAAGGGGATGTAAACCTGGTCCATCAAACCAAATCCCTGGAGTAAGAAGGTCTAGTTGTGAGATTAAAGCCTAGGAATGTCTAGGGCATAAAATTAGAGAACCAATGCTTAACATTTTCATATGACGTTCCTCTGTCTGGCATTTTAATATAGGTATTAACCCACGAAAATGATGGACTGAGGAATGTCACGTAAACTTATGAAGTGTTAGTTTGTTAATATCTACAAGCATCGTTTCTAAACTCTAGATGATTTTGAAAGGCTAAAATTTCCAGAGGACGAGGGAATGGGAGGAAAAATTAATTTAAAATAAATTCAATTCCATGGAAAAAGAATGTTTGTGCTGATTGACAAACCCAGATGAAGCTCCATAGTGCAGGACATGCTGAAGTTGACGGGAGTTGGAAAGAAGATGCGGTGATGGGGAAGTAGTGATTATGCAGTGCTCGGTATGAGTTTCACAGTCTATAGATTGCAGGAGAAAAGGAGAAACCAAGGGGTTAAGGAGTAATATAACACAATGAAAACACTCCTGGCACCAAATGGTGCACGTAATTCATGTTGAGAAATACTGATATTTCAGGGCGATTTCACAGTTAACAGATTTGCTACTAATAATCTAAGTGGTCTTTAGACCCTTATCTGTCCCGCTAAACCATTCCAACTGAAAGCAATTCATTAACCTTCATAAACAGTGGTGTCATCAGAACATTGTGTGAACCAGCACAAGTTATACACCTCTATGTTCAATATTATGCTCACTAGTGGGACTGTCTTACACTGTATGAACCTGCTGTCAAGTCCCAGGTTTTGTTCCTGGTCTGTGCTGAGTTAGTTGATCTCAGACAGGGTAGCAGTAGGGACGCTGCAATTAGCCTCAACAACCCTGAGACAGGGAGGGAACATCAGCCATGTTTTGCACTTCTGATGCCTCTCTAGCGACCCCTACTAGATAGTACCAGTGCGTGGATGCTGCGTGAGGACAGGATCGGCCTCTGGCCTCCTACAACCCCATAGTCAACTAGCCTGTTGACACTCACTGGCTAAGCTCGCACATGACGGATTGTCAGTTGGCTGGGGTACTAGGGGCAGACAATGTCTTTGGGGAAGGAAGAGGAGAAAAAAATTGGCATGAAGAGGATCCGTTCTCCTCCCAGTTGGTATCTCCTCCCATCACTGCGATGGTGCTGAATGGTGTTAAGCTCCCTGAGATTTGAAAGCTAGAGCTGGACTGAGAGGTGGTCAGTAGGTTGAAGTGCTCAGGGCAAATTGTAAGTATGTTTTTCATTCCAGAAATCAACGAGTGTCAGTCAAACCCATGCGGCTCTAATGCAAGATGCATCAACATAGCCAAGTCTTTCAACTGCACCTGTGGCAAGGGATTTGTCTCAAACACTGGGAAATCTATATTTAAAGATAAAACAAAGACTCAGTGCCAAGGAAAAGACTATTCTGCTACAGGAGCTACATCCAAAACATTCACCTGTCTTTCAGTAAATGCACAAAGAGGCACAGGGTGCAGAGCACACACAAAGTATTGAATAGATTGCCAGGGGGACACTGGATCATGATTGATAATTTAAAAAAAATTGCCCTATCAATCAAAGGAAAAATGGGGAAAGAGCAGGGGGAGCGGGACTAATTGGAGAGCCCTTTCAAAGAGCCGGCACAGGCACGATGGGCCGAATGGCCTCCTTCTGTGCTGTAACATTCTATGATTCTGTGATCAATTGATTCAGGTACAAGGACCCCCAGATCCCTCTGTCCCTCAGCATTTTGTAATCTCTCCCCATTTAAATAATAATTTGCTTTTTTATTTTTCCTACCAAAGTGGATAATCTCGCATTTTCCCACATTAAACTCCATCTGCCAGATTTTTGCCCACTCACTTAACCTATCTGTATCCCTTTGGAGATTCTTTGCGTCCTCCACACAATTTGCTTTCCCACCTATCTTTGTATCATCAGCAAATTTGGCTACATTACACTCGGTCCCTTCATCCAAGTCATTAATATAGATTGTAAGTAGTTGAGGCCCCAGCACTGATCCCTGCGGTTCCTCACTAGTTACAGTTTGCCAACCTGAAAATGCCCCATTTATCCCGACTCTCTGTTTTCTGTTAGTTAGCCAATCCTCTGTTCATGCTAATATATTACCCCAAACCCTGTGAGCTCTTATCTTGTGTAGTAACCTTTTATGTGGCACCTTATCAAATGCCTTCTGGAAATCCAAATACACGACATCTACTGGTTCCCCTTTATCCACCCTGCTCGTTACATCCTCAAAGAACTCCAGCAAATTTGTCAAACATGATTTCCCTTTCATAAAACCATGCTGACTCTGCTTGACTACATTATGATTTTCTAAATGTCCTGCTATCACTTCCTTAATGATGGACTCCAGCATTTTCCCAATGACAGGTGTTAAGCTAACTGATCGATAGTTGCCTGCTTTCTGTCTTCCTCCTTTCTTAAATAGGGGCGTTACATTTGCGGTTTTCCAGTCCGCTGGGACCTCTCCAGAATCCAGGGAATTTTGGTAGGTTGCAACCAATGCATCCACTATCTCTGCAGCCACCTCTTTTAAGACTCTAGGATGCAGGCCATCGGGTCCAGGGGACTTGTCCACCTTTAGTCCCATTAGTTTGCCTAGTACTTTCTCTCTAGTGATAGTGATTGTTTTAAGTCCCCCCGCCCCCCACCCCAATAGCCCCTTGATTATCAATTATTGGAATGCTTTTAGTGTCTTCTACCGTGAAGACCGATACAAAATATTTGTTCAAAGTCTCTGCCATTTCCCTGTTTCCATTATTAATTCCCCAGACTTATCCTCTAGGGGACCAATGTTTACTTTAGCTACTCTCTTCCTTTTTATATACCTGTAGAAACTCTTACTGTCCGTTTTTATATTTCTTGCTAGCTTACTCTCATAAGCTATCTTCTCTCTCTATCATTTTTTTAGTCATCCTTTGCAGGTTTTTTAAAAATTTCCCAATCCTCTGACCTTTCACTATACTTTGCAACATTGTATGCTTTTGTCTTCAATTTGATACCATCCTTTACTTCCTTAGTTAGCCACGGATGGTTCATCCTTCTCTGAGAGTCTTTCTTTCTCTCTGGAATATATCTTTGCTGAGAGTTATGAAATATCTCCTCAAATGTTTGCCACTGCTTTTCTACAGTCTTACCCTGTAATATATTTTCCCAGTCCACTTTAACCAAGTCTGCCTTCATACCTTTGTAATTGACTTTGTTTAAACTCTTCTTCAAAATAGTGCCATGGGATCTTCTATGCCCACCTGAGAGAGCAGATGGGGCCTCGGTTTAACATCTCATCTGAAAGATAGCATCTCTGACAGTGCAGCGCTCCCTCAGTACTGCCGCTCCGACAGTGCCGCGCTCCCTCAGTAGTGCCCCTCCAACAGTGCAGCACCCCCTCAGTACTGCCCCTCCGTCAGTGCCGCGCTCCCTCAGTAGCGCCCCTCCGACAGTGCAGCACCCCCTCAGTACTGCCCCTCCGTCAGTGCCGCGCTCCCTCAGTAGCGCCCCTCCGACAGTGCAGCACCCCCTCAGTAGTGCCCCTCCGACAGTGCAGCGCTCCCTCAGTACTGCACCTCCGACAGTGCAGCGCTCCCTCAGTACTGCCCCTCTGACAGTGCAGCGCTCCCTCAGTACTGCACTGGGAGTGACAGCCTAGATTATGATCAAGTCTGTGGAGTAGAGTGGGGAATGTGTACAGTTAACTATTCCCTCTACTCCAGCCCAAGTCAACACCTCCTGGAGAGGAGGGACGGTAAAGACCAGTCCAGATGAAACCCATTATTTAATACTCATGGCTTGTCCGCAGATCTCCTCCGGTGCTCATTCTTTGCGCCTCCAATCTCCTGAAGGCCCAGGTTCATATTGGGATTCCATTCCTCAGCTGCCTGCAGGCAAGGGACTGGTCCATGTTGAGGTTACATCTCTGCAGCTGCTTCAGTGTCTCCACTACCCGACACAAGTGGCCCTTCGACAGTGCAGCGCTCCCTCAGTACTGGCCCTCCGACAGTGCAGCGCTCCCTCAGTACTGACTCTCCGACACAGCGCAGCGCACCATCAGTACTGGCCCTCCGACAGTGCAGCGCTCCCTCAGTACTGACCCTCCGACAGTGCAGCGCTCCCTCAGTACTGACCCTCCGACAGCGCAGCGCACCATCAGGACTGTCATTCCGACAGTGCAGTGCTCCCTCAGTACTGACCCTCCGCCAGTGCAGCGCACCATCAGTACTGGCCCTCCAACAGTGCAGTGCTCCCTCAGTACTGGCCCTCCGACAATGCAGCGCTCCCTCAGTACTGGCCCTCCGACAGTGCAGCGCTCACTCAGTACTGCCCCTCCGACAGTGCATCGCTCCCTCAGTATTGGCCCTCCGACAGTGCAGCGCTCCCTCAGTACTGTCATTCCGACAGTGCAGCGCTCCCTCAGTACTGACCCTCCGACAGTGCAGCGCACCATCACTACTAGCCCTCCGACAGTGCAGCGCTCCCTCAGTACTTTAAATCTCCAGCAATTCACAACCTGAAGGAATGAGACTCCACACTTTTAGTTATTCACTTTCTGGCCCAGACAGGTTGATTGTCAGTCATTAACATTTATCACATCGTTAAAAGGGTACTTGTGCTATTAAAGCTATCAAAGCTCTGCAGGCCTGCCACCTCCAGTCATGAATGGTGGTGGACCATTAAACAACTAACAGGAGGAGGAGGCTCCATGAATATCCCAATCCTCAATGATGGTGGAGCCCAGCACGTGAGTGCAAAAGACAAGGCTGAAGCGTTTGCAACTATCTTCAGCCAGAAGTGCCGAGTGGATGATTCATATCGGCCTACTCCTGAGATCCCCACCATCACAAAAGCCAGTCTTCAGCCAATTCGATTCACTCCATGTGATATCAAGAAACGGCTGAGTGCACTGGATACAGCAAAGGCTGTGGGCCCCGACAACATCCCGGCTATCATGCTGAAGGCTTGTGTTCCAGAACTAGCTGCGCCTCTAGCCAAGCTGTTCCAGTACAGCTATAACACTGGCATCTACCCGACAATGTGGAAAACTGCCCAGGTTTCTGTCCTGTCCACAAAAAGCAGGACAAATCCAAGCCGGCCAATTACCACCCCATCAGTCTACTCTCAATCATCAGCAAAATGATGGAAGGTGTCATCAACAGTGCTATCAAGCGGCACTTACTCAACAATAACCTGCTTACTGATGCCCAGTTTGGGTTCTGCCACATTACAGCCCCAATCTCATTACAGCCTTGGTCCAAACATGGACAAAGGAGCTGAATTCTAGAGGTGAGGTGAGAGTAACTGCCCTTGACATCAAGGCAGCATTTGACTGAGTGTGGCATCAAGGAGCCTAGTTAAACCGAAGTCAATGGGAATCGGGGGGAAAACTCTCCACTGGCTGGAGTCATACCTAGCACAAAGGAAGGTGGTTGAAGGTCAATCATCACAGCCCCAGGACATCGTTTTGGAGTTCCTCAGGGCAGTGTCATAGGCCCAACCATCTTCAGCTGCTTCATCAATGACCTTTCCTCCAACATAAAGTCAGAAATGGAGATGTTCGTTGATGACTGCACAGTGTTCAGTGCCATTCGCAACTCCTCAGATAATGAAGCAGTCCATGACCGTATGCAACAAAACCTGGATGACGTTCAGGCTTGGGCTGACAAGTGGCAGGTAACATTCGCGCCACAGAAGTGCCAGGCACTGACTATCTCCAACAAGCGAGAATCTAACCACCGCCCCTTGACATTCAACGGCATTACCTCACCGAATCAATATCCTGGGGGTCACCATTGACCAGAAACTTAACTGGACCAGCCACAAAAATACCGTGGCAACAAGAGCAGGTCAAAGGCTAGGTATTCTGCGGCGACTGTCTCACCTCCTGACTTCCCAAAGCCTTTCCACCATCTACAAGGCACAAGTAAGGAGTGTGATGGAATACTCTCCACTTGCCTGGATGAGTGCAGCTCCAACAACACTCAAGAAGCTCGCCACCATCCAGGACAAAGCAGCTCGCTTGATTGGCACCCCATCCACCACCTTAAATATTCACTCCCTCCACCACCGGCGTACTGTGGCTGCAGTGTGTACCAGCTACAAGATGCACTGCAGCAACTCGCCAAGGGTTCTTCGGCAGCACCTCCCAAACCCGCGACCTCTTCCACCTAAAAGGAGAAGGGCAGCAGGCGCATGGGAACACCACCATCTTCAAGATCCCCTCCAAGTCACACACCATCCTTACTTGGAAATATATCGCCGATCCTTCATCGTCGCTGGGTCAAAATCCTGGAACTCCCTACCTAACAGCACTGTGGGAGTACCTTCACCACACGGACTGCAGTGGTTCAAGAAGGCGGCTCACCACCACCTTCTCAAGGGATGGGCAATAAATGCTGGCCTTCCCAGCAATGCCCACATCCCATAAATGAATTAAAAAAAGTAAAAGATTTCAAAACTGTACTCTCTGTGGCGAGTTTAATAGGCAATTAATGTGCATTACGGTTAGGGTGGGCCCGAGTAGAACTGAATATTCAGTCTTTATTCAGTTGTCCTTCTTGACTCTATTCACTACCTTGTTCTCTTCCTGTTGTCTATTTGTATTTCTCCTGTTTTGCTCTTTCCTTCCCCCTAACATCCGTGCTACCAATGTCACTCTGATGATCCAGCCCACAAAGTTCCCCATTGCTCCTTGGTTGTCCCACCAACAGGTGGAATATGGGAAGGTGTACCAAAGTCATACTTAGTAGAAATAGAATAAGGTGTGTTACTCAGGCATCAGAGAAGCAAATGTGGAATTAGAATCCTGGATCATCAATTGGGGATGTGGTACCCAGAGAGTCTGTTCAACTATCATCTTCATCAGATGGAGAAGGGGATGTAAACCTGGTCCATCAAGCCAACTTCCTGGAGTAAGAGGGTCTAGTTGTGAGATTAAAGCCTAGGAATGTCTAGGGCATGAAATGAGAGAACCAATGCTTAACATTTTCATATGAGGTACAAGGCGACACTACCTCGTGAAGGTGTTGGCTACTAGCTGTTCCTGAGCAGCCTTACTTTCAGCAGCACTTGGCTCCTCCCCATCAGGCCTGGCCACAGGCACATTGGCATCGTCCACGTCCTCCATTTCAGCAGGGAACTCCTCTGCACCGTTAAGGGTCAGTCCTTCCCGCAGGGCAAAGTATTGGAAAGCACAACAGGCCACCACAATCCTTCCCACTTTCTGAGGAGAATACTATAAGTTCCCCCCTGACCTGTCCAGGCACCGGAAGCGTGATTTCAGAACTCCGATTGTTCTCTCTACCACTTGCCGTGTGGACACGTGTGCCTGGTTGTATCTCTCCTGAGCCTCATTATTGGTCTTGCGGTAGGGAGTCATCAGCCATGGTCTTAGCGGGTAGCCCTTGTCGCCCAATATCCATGCGGATCCTGGAGGCAATGCGCTGAGGGCGCCATATAAGTTCGAGTTACGGAGGACAAAGGAGTCATGATTACTTCCCCGGTGATTTGCATTCACGTTTAGGATCCTGAGGTGCGCATCACAGACTATCATGACATTCAATGAATGAAACCCCTTCCTGTTGATGTATGTCACAGGTGCATCCACTGGTGCCTTCAATGCAATATGGGTTCCATCGACGGCCCCAATCACTTTGGGGAATCCAGCAATGGTATAAAATGAAAGGGCCATCTCCTTTTGATGGTGAGTGGACAAGTCAAAGTCAATGAACTCTGAAGCCCTACGGAAAATGGTATCTGTGACCTGGTGAATGCAGGCCCTCACAGCATTCTTGGAGATGTTGGTAATGTCTCCGGTGCTTGCCTGAAATGACCCACTTGCAAAGAATTTCAGTGCTGTGGTTACCTTCATGTTCACTGACAAGGCAGTGCGGGTCTTCGAGCGTGTTTGAAGGTCCTCCTTTAACATGTCACATAGTCGGCCGATTGCCTCTTTACTGAAGCGCATCCTCCTCACACACAACTCCTCCGACAGCATCTCAAATGACAGCCTCTCCCTGTACACTCTCTGGGGTGGGTAGTAGTTTCTCCTTCTCAGGAGACGGTTATGGTTCCTCCGTCTTTCTTGTTCCCTGGCGTTTACAATTCTCTGAAGCAAAATCGCACAGAGGACCAGGGCAGTATTCTCAAAGAGCATGTTTCTCCCTCACAGGCTTCCTCTTTAAACAGTTTAAGTACTTGTAAGGAAAAAATGGAAAGAGTTGTTAAAGTAATTTTAATAAAGTGAGTGGCTGGAAAATCACGTCGGGCTATGGTGGGAAACGTGCGGTATTGGATCGGGAACACGTCATACCCGCCTGATGAATATCACGGCCCGAGATGATTTTCCAATAACTGTAACATTTTCAGAAAGTCATACATACATACTTACTTAAAGGAATATAATTGATGATCATTTTCTTTTTTTAAACTTTTGGAAATGTTAAATAATTCATTTTTAAACAGTCATTTTCATATTTAAGAAAAAAATCTAATTCAATTAGGCCTTGCACACAGCAAGAGTTGCTCTTTATAACTACACTACTCAAAACAAGGTCCAAACCCGTTTTTAACAAATTTTTAAAGTTGCAAACTTACCTCAGACTTTATGAAAAAAACTTTGCTCCCTTTCAGAATTAAAAATGTTCAGTTTAGTAGCCCCACTGCTGAAAGATTTCTTCTTCCTGGTCGTTCCGGAGCTTCTAACAAGGCTTTACTCTTGCTTTTTAAAAGCGCAGCTGCCGGGGATTTACCCGCACTGCACCAATTGATAAAAATACCGAAGTTCAATGCGCACGCGCTTCCTCTCCGGCGCACGCGATTGAACTACGATCCCTTTCCTTCAGGATACCGGAAGTTCCGGTTTCCCGCGCATGCGCAGTGCATGCAAGAAACCGGCACTTCAGGAGACCTTACGGGTGAGTACACAACGCGTACTCACCCGGCAAGTGCCGAATCTTTGGCCCAACGTTTCTGGTCGATCGACCCTTCGTCCGAACTGGAAAAAGTTGGAGATGTAACAGGTTTTTAAGCAAATGTAGGGGCAGGGAGAGGGGGGAGAGGAGGAAAGAACAAAAGGGAAGGACTGTGATAGGATGGAAGGCAGGAAAGATTAAAAGACAAAAGGGATAATGGTGTGAGGTGAAAGGAGATGTTAATGGGACAAGTTAAGAAACAAAAGATGGGTCTAGATGAAGTGTAAATGGCACTGGCAGAATCATCATGTGAGAGAGAGAAAAATCATCTTGGTCTTGTCTGTGTTGGGTAATATTACACATCATGATACCCACAAAGAAAAACATAATCCATTGTACAGAACATTACAGTTTACCATATGTACTCATGGAATTAAAAGAATTCTCCAGCTCTCCTTTTACAATTAAGCATCTTGTGGATATTCTCGCTAAGTATCATTTCCCACTAACTTTCAGTTATTCCAATTTCATTGTGATCTTAAAGTAATTCAACCCTGCATTTTAAATTCTATGTCCCTCTTTAATTTAATTTCAGTCCCTCTGATAGGTACCAGTGCGTTTAACTCCCTATTGTTTCATTAAAAAGTCAGTTTCGCTATGGAGTATATCAGTGCCTTGAATAAAATTAGTCTCACTCTCCTGAGCCACTTTAACCATTTCATGTCGTGCTGTTGTCAAATAACTGTGCATGTCTGAGACCCGTTCTTCAGTGCATCTTCGCCATGCATTTCCACATGCTAGCTGCCTCATGCGCAACATATCACAAGTACGGTATCCCAATATCATACCGCACTTGACATCAGATACAAGCCATTCCGGGGCTTTTAAGTTATCTTATCAAAAGACCGGAGGTCTTTTCTCCTTTCTCCCTGCATGGTCCCAATGTTCAGGGTAGTGGCCAGGCTATCATACACATTTTCCCCTTGTTCAGTAGAGACAAAGACACAAACATTTCCAAGAGAAACCTATCAAGTAATGATTCTCACCTCCACTTTCCTGACTTGCATTAGAATTTACATTGATACCAAATTGAAAATCCTTTCACGAATCATGTTACTCAGGGATGCATTCACACATCTTTTCCTAACCCCTATTTGAGTTTCTGTAATTCACTCTTAATCATCCAGGAAAATGATTTTAGGAAAATTACCATTATATTACCATTTCATCTCATTCAGGAGCTCTGGAGAAACTTTAATGTCCAATACAATATGATCATTACCATTTAACCAAAGTTCCCAAGTCAATCCAAGTTATAAACACACTCTTGTTGATTCTGCTTAAACTCTTATTGGACCCTTTAATCCCCAAAATATGCTAGAGAGCAATTCAGTCTGCAAGATGAGGGATGTTAGTTACCTTTAACACAACAGTCTCCCCACAAAACTTCTTTGCTAACACACAGTTTGGATGGAAGCACGTAGACTGGACCTTTTCAAAGATAAAATTTGATTATCTCCTTAAATTTCAGATAAATTTCCCATCCCGAGTGCTTGAATAGCAACTCATATCAATTTATCTAATCAATTTTAATTTCACAAAAAATTGATGACCAGGCTCGTGATTTTACAAAAGTTAAACAAAAGTAACAAATATATTTGGATGCAAGTTCAATTTTTTGTCACCCCGTTGCGACATTCAAAATCCATCGATGTCTGCAGATAAGAACTTAGGGGGGAAAATTGGGTTGCCCGAGGGGGGCGCTAATGGGGCTCAAAGCTCCTAGCGCCCGGGCGCGGTGCCGCTAACGTTTCCCACGAAATTCAGTGGGAGGTTAGCGGCAGTGGTAGCCGATAGCGCCCCGCGGCACTGTGTCTCCGACGATGATGTCATTGCCATGCGCAGGGCCCTGCTCGCGCCACGGCCGCAAACATGGCTTGCGCCCCTTGACCTACCGCCAGACACTATGTCCGACAGGGTCAGGGGGCGTTCTTGCGGCCGGGGCGGCGATAAATAAAGGGCAGGTGCCGGGCGGCAATTTTTGTTTTGGGCCGCCTGCCTGCACCTTCCCCCTCTGGCCTCCTCCTGCGGGGTGCCGGCCGCGATCGGTCAGCCCCGCACTCCTCTTGAGTGCTGGGCTCTTTTGCCGGCACCCCGCGCCCCGGTGGTCCAGCAGGGCCCCGGTGCGCGCTGCGCTAGGCCTCTCCCCTTTAATCAGGGAAGGGAGGCCTGCAGTACCGCGGCGCTACGTGCCGACGCACGTGGCGCTGTTACACATAGTGCCACGATAGAGAATGGGGCGCCCCAAGAGAGAGGGGGAGCACTTCCAGTAGCGTCCCGCCTCCTGCTTGGGGTGCTACCATTCAATTTCGGGCACAGGGGCGCTAACTTTTTCGGGGCGCTAAAAGTATTTCCCCCTTAAACTCAGAACAATACTGGAGCTCCCACTGCACTTTTCCAGCAAAGTTCACCTTGAAGTCCTTTTATATCAGAGAACCCCTCTTGGTAATCTTCCACCATCAACACTCATCTGATCCTCTGCTTAAAGAAAAAAACAGAAAATCCATCGTGGCTTTCCTGCCAGCCCAATGGGTTAATTGGCCATTTGTCAATTTCTGATTCCCTTCTGTCAGTGTCGGGAAGCATCCGCTCAAATTAAAAAAAACTTACAATTGAAAAATGTCCAAAATGTTTCGAGTCAGTAATGCAAAGTTGTTGCTTCATGAATGAGAACAAGAGTTAATCTGACACCAGAAAGTAATATAAAACACACAGCTGTGTAAAGTGTTAACTTTTGGCGTTTCAAAAGAAGACAAACTCAGATATCATCAATCAATGTCAGCTTGTGTCACACAACTTCTCACAGCATTGAAACCCCTTGCCAAATAGAAAAAAAACTGTTACTTTAGCAAGTCTTCGTGCCTTTAAAACTTGCAAAGATACTACTCAATTCAATTCAACATATAAAATCAGACATCGTTATCATAGACGTAGCAGTAGCATCCCCCTCCCCCCCTCCGCCCCCCCCTCCCCCGCCTTTTAATCTCTCTGTGTCCTGGCCAACATTTATCCCTCAACCAACATAACAAAAAAAAACAGATTATCTGGTCATTATCACATTGCTGTTTGTGGGAGCTTGCTGTGCGCAAATTGGCTGGTTCAAAATTTCAAGCTCACAGTCAAATTTATTCACAAGGAAATTAATCAGAAGCAACATCTAAAGATTTGTGGTGTGAGATTTTTAATTTCAGACCCAAACCATCCTTTGGCTTTCATGCACAGGTTTGCTATTTGCTATTTTGCTCACTTTAATGCAGAATTGTTTTGTGTGTTTTTGTCCATCAGTATTTAAATTAAGATGACTCAAACTCATTTCATGGAAGACCTTTACTTCTGGCAAACAGAAGCATTTGTCATAGTCCATGGATTTGAACCCAGGTTCCAAAGTGTGAGAGACTAGCGTTGAACGCACTGCGCCACCCTGCTTATCACACTTCTTGTCTTTGCAGATAAGGATGAATGTCTCACTAACCCATGTGGGCCCAATGCAACCTGTCACAACACTGAAGGGAGTTTTCACTGTACTTGTGGTAAAGGGTTTTACTCAGATTCCGGAGATTACCAATTCGCTGGTCTTGTCGAATCCCACTGTAGCGGTGAGTACAGGGTATTGGTGAGACCACACCTTGAGTGCTGCGTACAGTTTTGTTCTCCTTATTTAAAGAGGGATATACTTGCATTGGAGGCAGTTCGGAGATGATTCACTCGGTTAATTCCAAAGATGAGGGGGTTGACTTGTGAAGAAAGGTTGAGCAGGTTGGGCCTATACTCATTGGAATTTAGAAGAATGAGAGGTGATCTTATTGAAACATATAAGATACTGAGGGGGCTCGACAAGGTAGATGCAGAGAGGATGTTTCCCCTCGTGGGGAAATCTAGAACTCGGGGGCATAGTTTCAGAATAAAGGGTTGCCCTTTTAGAACTGAGATGAGGAGGAATTTCTTCTCTCAGAGGGTCGTAAATCTGTGGAATTCTCTGCCCCAGAGAACCGTGGAGGCTGGGTCATTAAATACATTTAAGGTGGAGATAGACAGATTTTTGCAAGATAAGGGAATGAAAGGTTTTGGGGAGCGGGCAGGAAAGTGGCTTTGAGCCCAAGCTCAGCCATGATCTTATTGAATGGCGGAGCAGGCTCGAGGGGCCAAGTGGCCTATTCCTGCTCTTATTTCTTATGTTCTCTTCCTCAGGTCATCAGTTTCAGAATCCCTATCATCATCTACACAAACCTCTCTACAGCTTCATTCCATCCTATCTCTATCTTTCACCAGCCCTGTGTCTCTGCTCTTTCATCTCTAATCTAGTATACATTCCCACCTTCCTCCAGCTCCACTGTCAATGAAAGCATCTTCACCCAACTTGCCCCACACTCTGGGACACTGTCCCGAAACCTTGTTGTAGCTTTCGCCACTTTCAAAAGCCTTTTGAACCATGTCCTCCACCCTCTCCTATCCATTCTTAAAGGTGGAATATCACGCTGTGAGAATGTTACATTCAGGCTAACACGACAAGTTAAATTTATTTACAAGGAAATTAATCAGAAGCAACATCTAAAGATTTGTGGTGTGAGATTTTTAATTTCAGACCCAAACCATCCTTTGGCTTTCCTGCACAGGTTTGCTATTTGCTATTTTGCTCACTTTAATGCAGAATTGTTTTGTGTGTCTTTGTCCATCAGTGTTTAAGTTAAGATGACTCAAACTCATTTCATGGAAGACCTTTACTTCTGGCAAACAGAAGCATTTGTCATAGCTCATGGATTTGAACCCAGGTTCCAAAGTGTGAGAGACTAGTGTTGAACGCACTGCGCCACCCTGCTTATCACGCTTCGTGTCTTTGCAGCTAAGGATGAATGTTTCCCTAACCCATGTGGGCCCAATGCAACCTGTCACAACACTGAAGGGAGTTTTCACTGTACTTGTGGTTTTACTCAGATTCCGGAGATCACCAATTTGTTGGTCTTGCCGAATCCCACTGCAGAGGTGAGTAAAATTACAACCATTATTCTAAAGCAATATTTTGGTCTTCATTGCTCACTCCTTGCTCTAGCTCTGGTTTCACAATATGCTGCAGTTTCTCCTTTACCTTCATGCCAGCCCTCAACAGACACATCTTATCAGTGAGACTCACCACTTGCTACCCAGAGAAAATCGATATTATCCAATGATTTTGACACATTGATCAAAAAAATTGTAAAGTGTTATCTAGAATAAGCTATCAATCCAGTTTAGTGCATTTCAGTATTTTGAGGGAAAGTAGGGCCTCGGGCATGGGTTGCAGAAGTATATTGAGCACCAGTAAATAGAGGTATTGAGTACAAAAGTAGAGAAGTTATGCTGAATCTTTATAAAGCGCTGGTTAGGCCACAACTGGAGTATTGCGTCCAGTTCTGGTCACCACACTTTAGGAAGGATGTGAAGGCCCTTGAGAAGGTACAGAGGAGATTTCCCAGAATGGTTCCGGGGATGGGGGATCTTAGCTACAAGGACAGGTTGGAGAAGCTGGATTTGTTTTCAGTAGAGCAAAGGAGGTTGAGGGGTGATTTGATAGAGGTGTAGAAGATTATGACGGGTTTGGATAGGCTAGACGGGGAAAGGCTGTTCCCACTCGTTGATGGTACAAGGACAAGGGGACACAGATTTAAGGTTTTGGGAAAGAGAAACAGAGGGGATGTGAGGAAAAACTTTTTTACGCAGCGAGTGGTGATGACCTGGAACTCGCTGCCGACGGAAGTGGTGGAAGCGGAGACACTCAATGTTTTCAAGGATTTGCTCTTGACAGATGAAATGTCAATCTGTGACGTCACCTGCTGCCGGGTGGCCCTTAATTGGCCTGCTGAGCCTGCTGGGCCGGCTTAACAAGGTCAATCAAGGGAAAATCGAGTGGGTTGGCCACAAGTCGATGGAGGCGGGACTACAATCCAAAAAGTGGGAGTCCCGCCTCCATCACGTCCCCATTGACAAAATCCAGCCCCTTGAGTATATTCGAGGCTGAGATAGAGAGATTTTTGGACTCTAGGGGAATCAAGGGATATGGAGATCGGGTCGGAAAGTGGAGTTGAGGTCGATGATCAGCCATGATCTTATTCAATGGCGAAGCAGGCTCGAGGGGCCGTATGGCCGACTCCTGCTCCTATTTCTTATGTTCTTATGTTCTTATGTTCTTATTCTAGCACATTATAATCTCAGCCAGCCAATGGACATTGTAAACATTCAATGAAAAAGAACTGAAGGCTTTGAAATGATTTAATGTTTCTGTATTTTCTTGCAGATTATAATGAGTGTGAGATTACTTCAACAATATGTGGCAGTAGTGCAAGCTGTCACAATACTGAGGGGAGTTTCTACTGTCACTGCAATGAAGGATTTGCACGATTATCTGGAGAAACAATTTATACCGGATACAGGAAACGATGTCAAGGTAAAGGCATCGTTTGGGGTCCCATTGGGTCAATTTTGGACCCAGATCTTTGGTGGTGATCTTGCGCCAGCTGTACGGCCTCAATTACGACACGCAGCTCCTGTTTGTGAGAGTGGGCGGCACGCGTGCCAGCCTGCGGGAGCTGCCTGTCTTCTACCAGGAACTGCTATGGGTTTGGAACAGAGTCGCCTCCAGGCGCAGTTCTCCCCCGTCAGGAGCGGCGGCCGTCCTTCGGGAGCCGCTGCTCAGGAATCCGCACCTCCTCGACCGCGGGTTCGATCGGCTGGCGGAGGGCAGGGCTGTACCCGGTAAGGTGACTAGAGTCGGGGACCTGCTCGATGGCGGAGGAGCGGGCTGGATGGCGCCGGAGGAGTTGGCAAGGCGCATGGGTTGGATCAACGTCCGGCTCGCGGTCAAAGCCATCGAGTCGCTAAAAGTGGCATTGGGCCCCGACTCCACTAGGTGTATCGAGGAGGCTCAAGCACATGGGGCGATCCCGTCCGAGCTGACCCCCGTTCGGACGGAATTCCTTATCGGCGCCCAGCCCCGAATCCTCCCTCGGGAGCCGCCGCCTCACCACTTGAGCCTTCTCGGAGAAATGCCCTCCGTGCCCTTTCAACCCGCACGGAGGCGTTTCCTGTACGGGCTGCTCCTGCACACTCTCCACTTTGCCATCTTCGTCTGCCGTCCGGACACGCCTTGGCGTACCATCTTGCCGTCCGGCGGAGGCGAAGGTCCCCAATGGAGGGCTCTCTACGCGGGAGTCTTCCCTTGTTCTATTGGGGACTTGGCCTGGAGGGTGTTGCACGGAGCAGTCCCGTGCAATAGGTTGATAAGCAGGTTTACGGACTCCCAGGCCGCTTGCCATTTCTGCGGCCTAGAGGAGTCCGTTTTTCACGTATATATAGAGTGTGAGAGGTTGCAGCCCCTCTTTCATTACCTGAAGGGGCTGCTCCTCAATTTCTGGTTGCACTTCAGCCCCACGCTCCTGATCTACGGTCACCCGGTGCGGAGGGGAGCGTGCAGGTCGGAGGACCTCCTCGTGGGACTGCTCCTGGGCCTGGCTAAGAAAGCCATTAATTGGTCCAGGCAGCGGGCGGTCGAGGGGGTCGTTCGGCCCGATTGCCTGCCTCTCTTCCGCGGCCATGTTCGCGCCCGGGTGGCCTTGGAGATGGAGCACGCGGTGTCCGCCGGCACGCTTGAGTTTTTCCGCGACCGGTGGGCGCCGCGGGGGCTGGAGTGCATCGTCACCCCGGACTACCAAATTTTAATTTAATTTGTTAAGTTTCCTTTAGAGTTTTATTTCGTTACAGATAATTGATTGGTTTACATTAAAAGAGGAAGAGGCAGCTCATTTACTTTTTGATTAATTACTCATTGAGCAGAGGGGAGAAGGCCTCTCTCCTAATCCAATCAAATAAAGGGAGAGGTGTGCCTTCAATTTAACAGCTCCCTCTGCTCAGGGGGAAAAAAAACACACTGAGGCCATTAACACCTTCAGGCCTGTGACTTGGGGTGAGTGTAGCCCTTAAAGACCCACCCATTATGGCGACCACATCTTCGTCGGTGGCGGGGGCAGCGAGGACCTACGCGAGCGTGGCGGCCACGGCCGCAGCCACGGGTCCTCCTGTTACCCCGTCACCTTTTACACTCCTCACGAGGAAGAATGGGGTCAAGAGCTACACTCACCCCAACATGACGATAGAGGCGTGCGTAAAAGCCATGGCTGGGGTTGTCGGCCCTTCAGCCATCGTTGCCGCCTCTAAGATGTACGGCAAGGCTGTGTTCTTCCTGGGGTCAGAGCGGGCGGTATCCCTGGCCATTGAAAAGGGGCTCACCGTGGGCGGGACCTTCCTGCCGGTGGACCCCCTCGAGGCCACCGCGCAGTGAATTGTTATCTCTAACGTCCCGCCCTTTGTTCCGGGTGAGCTCCTCCTCCCCCACCTACGTCAACTGGGGGAGGTGAGGTCGGGGATCACACCCATCCCGCTCGGCTTCTGGGAAGCCAGCCTCCGGCACGTCTTCTCCTTCCGGCGCCAGCTTTTCGTTCGGCTGGCGCGGGAGGAGGACACGGACGGCGCGTTCACGGTGCTCCACGGGGGGACTGCCCATCGCGTCTTCTGGACCTCGGACGGCGTGCGGTGCTACGCCTGTAAGGAGGTGGGGCACGCCCGGAAAAACTGCCCCGCCTCCAAGGCCGCCACGACATCCAGTGCGGCCAGGGCTGGCGCCGCCGCCCCCCCTCCCCCTGATACTGTCCGCGCGTCAAGGACAACAGATGCGCGGTCGACGTCGGGGGCCAACACCATCACGGCCTCCGGCGGGGGGGAGGGAGAGCGTCCGAGGGGAAGGAAGGCGCTGAAAAAGACCAAGCACCTCAGGGCGGGTCCCCTCGTGGAGGAAACAACTGAACTGCCAGAACTCACGCCCGCGCTCTTCGCGGAGTTAACGGGGACGCGTGAGACTGGGGTGGTCCTCGTGCCCGGGCCCGTGACCGCAACTGCCGAGGCAGATAAATCGGGACCTGCGGCCGGGCTCGGGCCCGAGGGGCCCAAGAAACCCAGTCATCGGGAGGGGACGGAGAGGGAGGCCCCAGCAGACATGGAGGCCTCCCCCTCTCCGGGCCCCAACACGTTAAAAAGGAGGCACGACCCCCAGGAGGAGGACTGCGAGGAGGAAGGTCCCTCCGCAGAAGGGGAGTCGTCGCCCGCCGCGGGTGCTGCGCCCCACCCCACCACCGTCACCATCGCGCGCGATCGGCAGGGGTCTCCTGTCCCTCGGGAGGGTGAGACAGACAAGTCTGTCCGGCCTGTGCCTCCCGGGGATGGGGAAGAGACCCTGCCCGTGGGGGGGGCCGTGGAACAACCCGCGGAAATTAATAATAAAGAAGTGCCAGAACCGTTGCTCCTCGCCGGGTCGGGCGTCCTGGGGACTGGGGCGGGCGAGGCCAAAGAGGCCGAAGCTGAGCCCGCCCACTACGACCCAGACATCTCCCAGGGACTGCTCGACCTGGTGGAGGAATGCAACAATCCCCAGCCCGCTGGGTCGGAGGTTGGTGGCAGGGAGACAGAAAGCCCCCTGACTCCGTCTCTGACGTTGGCGCCGGACGTGCTGGAGGAACTGGGAATTGTTTTCTCCCCGGTTTCTCCGGTCGCCCCAGCGCCTGAGGCGGAGGGGGGCCCCGAACCGCCACCGCCTCCCGGCCCGGCGCCCCTGAAGGAGCCCAGGGTGGACTCCTCTGCCACCGATCCTGGGGGTGGGATCGTGACGGAGGCGGGGCCGGCCAGTACGGCCGAGCCGTTCGCTGCACCCCGTGCGACGGACGGGTCGGCCGCCGGTGACGACCTCCCGGAGGAGGACGGGGACTCGGTGTTGGGCACCGAGGATGATTTGGAGTCCATCGGAAGCGAGACGGTGGACGCCCTCGTGCCCCGCGCCGACTCTCCCCTCATCCCCGTAGGGGAACTCCGGGATTTTATGGCCACGTGCCGGGGTCGTCATAATCAGATCCGGCTGGCCCTCGACAAGTGGTCGGAGCTGGCGCTGCTCGTCGGGTCCGTCCGCGCCGTCGTTAAAATCATGGGCGCGGACAAGGACGTAAGCCGGCCCGAGCTGCGTCGGCTCAGGATGTTCCACACTGGGCTGCTGAGGGAGTGGCGGTTGTCAGTGACCGCGCTCCCCCCCCCCCCCGTTAGGTAGAGGTTGCACTATGCTTCTGAGATGAAGATAACCATAGCCAGCCTTAACATCAATGGCAGCAGGGAGGCGCGCCGTAGATTCAATAACTTCTCGGTCCTTCGGGACGGGAAATATGCGGTGTGCTTCCTGCAAGAAACCCACACCGTTCCGGGAGACGAGGCCACGTGGCTCCTGGAGTGGCAAGGAGGGGTCAGCATGAGTCACCTCTCCAACAATTCCTGCGGGGTGGCTGTCTTGCTGGCCCCACATTTTCAGCCGGAGATCTTGAGGTTAAGGAGCACGTGCCGGGCCGCTTGCTCCAGGTCACTGTTCGCCTGGGAGGCGTGCCGCTCCATTTAGTGAACGTGTACGCCCCCAGACCGGTGCGCAGCAAGTGCGCTTCTTCAGAGAAGTGTCCGCTTTTCTGGGCTCCATCGACGTGGGTGAGTGCGTCATCCTCGGGGGGGATTTCAATTGTACCCTCGAGGCGCGGGACCGGTCGGGTCCCCCGCGAAGCCCGGCGGCGATGGAGAAGTTGCAGGACCTGGTCGGATCCTTCGACTTGGTGGACGTCTGGCGAAATCTCCATCCCGACTCCAGCGCCTTCACGAGCGTGAGGTCTGGAGGAGGAAGGTCCAGAATCGACCGCCTTTACATTTCCCGGGCGTACGTCTCCTGCGTTCCGGCGGCTTCCATGCGGCCGGTGCCGTGCACGGACCACCACCTGGTGTGGGCGGAGCTCGCTCCGCTGCGCGCGCGGGGGGGGGTCCACGTACTGGCATTTTAACAACCTGCTGCTGGAGGACGCGCGGTTCTGGGATTCATTTCGCCGGTTCTGGGCCGACTGGAGAAGGAAGCGGGGAGGCTTCCCCTCCTTGAGGCTATGGTGGGACGTGGGCAAGGCTCACGTCCGTGTCTTCTGTCAGGAGTACGCGAAGGGGTCGACCAAGAGGCGGGAGGCCCGGGTCGGGCGATTGGAGAAAGAAGTGCTCGACCTGGAGTCCCGTCTCGGTCAAGTCGTCGAAGACCCGGCCCTGCGGAAGGTGTACGAAGAGAAGAAGGGCGCGCTGAAGGACCTGCAGCTGGTTGGGTCCCGAGGCGCGTACGTGAGGTCGCGGATCCAGTTCCTGCGGGACCTGGACCGCGGCTCCCCCTTCTTCTACTCGCTGGAAAAAAGACGGGGGGTCCGTAAGCAGCTCTTGGGGCTGCTGGCCGACGACGGATCTCTGGTTCGGATCCAGAGGGCATCAGCGCGGAGGCCCGGGCCTATTACGGGGCTCTGTTCTCTTCGGATCCGTCCAGCGAGGATGCACGCAGAGTTTTGTGGGAGGACCAGCCGAAGGTCGGCCCGGAGGGCGCCGAGAATTTAGAAGCTCCGCTAAGCCTGGCGGAGCTGACCGGCGCCCTGCGCCAGCTCTCGAGGGGCAAATCCCCGGGGCTGGACGGGCTGACCGTGGAGTTCCACAGGGCGTTCTGGGACGTCTTGGGGGACGACTACGCGCGGGTCCTGGGGGAAAGTCTGGCAACCGGGGAAATGCCCCTCTCTTGGCGCAGGGCGGTCATCGTCCTGCTGCCCAAGAAGGGCGATCTCCGCCTTCTTAAGAACTGGCGCCCGGTCTCCCTCCTCAGCACGGACTACAAAATTTTCGCCAGGGCTATGTCTGCTCGCCTTGGCACCGTGCTGGCCCACATGATCCACCCCGACCAGTCCTACACGGTCCCGGGCCGGTCCATCCACGACAACATCCACCTGGTCAGGGACCTGGTCCACCATTCCCAGAGGGCTGGTCTGTCGGTCGCCTTCCTTTCCCTGGATCAGGAGAAGGCGTTCGACAGGGTGGATCACGAGTATCTTTTCGGGACTCTGCGCGCATTCGGGTTCGGGACGCATTTCATCGCCCGGATCCGACTTCTGTACGCCGCCGCGGAGTGTCTGATTAAAGTTAACGGGTCTTTGACGGCGCCCCTTCGCTTCAGGAGGGGGGTGCGTCAGGGATGCCCCATGTCCGGTCAGTTATACGCCGTTTGCGTGGAGCCTTTCCTGCGCCTCTTGCGGAAGAGGTTGACGGGACTGGCTCTGCAAGGGCCGGGCGTGGAGGTGGTCCTCTCGGCTTACGCCGATGACGTGCTCCTCGCGGTCACGGATCATGTCGACTTGCGGAGGATGCGAGAATGCCAGCAGATTTACTCGGACGCATCCTCCGCCAAGATCAACTGGGAGAAATGTTCTGGACTCCTGGTGGGCCCATGGCAGGTGGACTCCCTGCCGGAGGAGTTCAGGCCCTTCGCCTGGAGCACAACGCACCTCCTCTACCTGGGAGTCTACCTTAGCCCGGCCGAGGACGCCTGGCCAGCGAACTGGCAAGAGCTGGAGGCCAAAGTCACCGCTCGCCTAGGGCGCTGGACAGGACTGCTCCGAGTGTTGTCCTACAGGGGTCGAGCGCTGGTCATAAACCAGCTGGTGGCCGCCATGTTGTGGTACCGGTTGGTCACTTTGATCCCTCCCCCTGCGTTTGTTGCCAAGATGCAGAAGAAGCTCGTCGACTTCTTCTGGGACAAAAGGAAGCACTGGGTCTCTGCCGCGGTTCTGAGTCTCCCGCTTAGGGAGGGCGGTCAGGTGCTGGTGTGCCTTCGCACCCAGGCGGCGATTTTCCGTCTTCAGACGCTGCAGAGATACCTGTACGTGGAGAATCCTCCTAGGTGGCGTGCGCTGGCGACGTATTTCTTCCGCCAGCTGCACGGCCTCAATTACGACACGCAGCTCCTGTTTGTGAGAGTGGGCGGCACGCGTGCCAGCCTGCAGGAGCTGCCTGTCTTCTACCAGGAACTGCTATGGGTTTGGAACAGCGTCGCCTCCAGGCGCAGTTCTCCCCCGTCAGGAGCGGCGGCCGTCCTTCGGGAGCCGCTGCTCAGGAATCCGCACCTCCACGACCGCGGGTTCGGCCGGCTGGCGGAGGGCAGGGCTGTGCCCGGTAAGGTGACTAGAGTCGGGGACCTGCTCGATGGCGGAGGAGCGGGCTGGATGGCGCCGGAGGAGTTGGCGAGGCGCATGTCTTGGATCAACGTCCTGCTCGCGGTCAAAGCCATCGAGTCACTAAAAGTGGCACTGGGCCCCAACTCCACTAGGTGTATCGAGGAGGCTCAAGCACGTGGGGCGATCCCGTCCGAGCTGACCCCCGTTCGGACGGAATTCCTTATCGGCGCCCAGCCCCGAATCCTCCCTCGGGAGCCGCCGCCTCACCACTTGAGCCTTCTCGGAGAAATGCCCTCCGTGCCCTTTCAATCCGCACGGAGGCGTTTCCTGTACGGGCTGCTCCTGCACACTCTCCACTTTGCCATCTTCGTCTGCCGTCCGGACACGCCTTGGCGTACCATCTTGCCGTCCGGTGGAGGCGAAGGTCCCCAATGGAGGGCTCTCTACGCGGGAGTCTTCCCTTGTTCTATTGGGGACTTGGCCTGGAGGGTGTTGCACGGAGCAGTCCCGTGCAATAGGTTATTAAATAGGTTTACGGACTCCCAGGCCGCTTGCCATTTCTGCGGCCTGGAGGAGTCCGTTTTTCACATATACGTAGAGTGTGAGAGGTTGCAGCCCCTCTTTTATTACTTGAAGGGGCTGCTCCTCAATTTCTGGTTGCACTTCAGCCCCACGCTCCTGATCTACGGTCACCCGGTGCGGAGGGGAGCGGGCAGGTCGGAGGACCTCCTCGTGGGACTGCTCCTGGGCCTGGCTAAGCAAGCCATTAATTGGTCCAGGCAGCGGGCGGTCGAGGGGGTCGTTCGGCCCGATTGCCTGCCTCTCTTCCGCGGCCATGTTCGCGCCTGGGTGGCCCTGGAGATAGAGCACGCGGTGTCCGCCGGCACGCTTGAGTGCATCGTCACCCCGGACTACCAAATTTTAATTTGATTTTTAATTTTTTTTTAAAGTTTTACTGAGTTACAGATATTTAATTGGTTTTATCAAAAAGAGAAAGAAGAGTAAAACAAGGTTACACTGCAGTAGGAGTAAATTGGCACCGCAGACAGTGGAAACCAGTTTTCTAACCAATCAGCAGGGGTGACTCATTTGGCTGTAAACAAACAAACAGTATAAAAAGACCAGTGCTAGTGTGAGTCAGCAGAGAGTGCTGTGAGTTTGGGTAAGTGTGGTGTAGGGTGCTCTTTTCAAACTTTAACTCTGTGGGTTGTAGTTAATAAGGCCTTTCTGGTGCAGAGTGACTGTTGGTAAACCATTTAACTGGTGTAATTTAGGGGGATTGATTTAATTTAAATCCAATTAATTAGAGGGAATACTAGCATGTATAATCGGGCAGAGAGTGTCCATAACTAACAATAAAAAATTTAATTATTTACATAGAATGGAGCAGGTGATGTGTTACTGTTGCGAGATGTGGGAGCCGGTGGACCCCATTGAGGCTCACGGTGATTACACCTGTGACAAGTGTCTGCTGCTTCAGGAACTCCAGCTCCGTGTTGATGAGCTGGAGTCTGCGCTTCAGACACTGCGACACATCAGGGAGGAGGAGAAGTTCCTGGACTCTGTGTTTCAGGAGGTGGTCACACATATGAAGTTCATTAATTCAGATGTAGCCCATGGTCAGGGACAGGACGGTATGACTATGAGTGAGGCAGGTATGGGGATCCAGGAGGTAGTGTTGGAGGAGCCGCAGCCCTTGCTCTTGTCCAACAGGTTCGAGGTTCTTACTCCCTGTGGGGACAGGAGCAGGGACTGCAGTGAGGATGAGCAACCTGGCCACAGCACCGTGGAATGGGGGCCATTCAAGAGGGGGGAGTAAATAGAAATGTTGTAGTGGTAGGGGATAGTACTATTAGGGGGATAGATAGAGTTCTCCGCAGCCGAAAGCGAGAGTCCCGTAGGCTGTGTTGCCTGCCAGGGTTAAGGACATCTCCTCTGGGCTGGAAAGAAACTTGCAGTGGGAGGGGGTGGATCCAGTTGTCGTGGTCCATGTTGGTACAAACGATGTAGATAGGAGAAGGAAGCCGGTTCTGTTAAAGGAGCATGAGCAGCTAGGGGTCAAATTAAAAAACAGAACCTCAAGGGTAATAATCTCTGGATTATTACCTGAGCCACGACTGAATTTGGCTAGGACAAATAAAATTAGAGAGTTAAATGAGTGGCTCAAAGACTGGTGTGGGAGAAATGGGTTTTGCTTCCTGGGACACTGGCACCAGTACTGGGGCAGGAGGGAGCTGTTCCGTTGGGACGGGTTTCACTTGGCCAGTGCTGGGACTAGGGTCCTGGTGGATCATATAACTAGGGCTGTAGAGAGGGCTTTAAACTAACTAGTCGGGGGGAGGTTCCTAGAGAGCAAATAATAAAAATGACAACAGAGAAGATCATAGACTTAGGTAGCAGTGGGGAAATTAAAAACCAGAGTGTGTCAGGAAGGGGCAGAAGGTATGGAGTAAAAGGTAAAGTAATAAAAAGGGCAAAATCAGGAACTCAGTGTCACAAAACATATTTGAAAGTTCAACAGAAAACGCTGGAAAAACTCAGCAGGCCAGGCAGCATCCGTGGAGAGAGAAAGAGAGTTAACGTTTCAGGTCGATGACCTTTCATCAGAACTGGGAAGAGCTGGAAATCAAATAGATTTAAGGCCAGGGTAAAGCTGGGAAAAGGGGGAGGGGATAAAGGAACAAAGGGGAAGATGAAGAGACATTAAGAGACATTAAGAGATATGCAAGGCTAGAGGTGGTGTAAATGTGACAGATTAAGGCTGAATGAAGTGTGAAATCCACTGGCAGAATGAAGGACAGCTGCCAGCTTCTAGGAGGAAAAAAAAGGTGGGGGGGGGCAAATAAAAGGGTGGATAAAATAAAATATAAATGTGATTGGAGCTGAGGTTATGATCTAAAATTGTTGAACTCGATATTGAGTCCAGAGGGCTGTAGCGTGCCTAAACGAAAGATGAGGTGCTGTTCCTCGAGCTTACGCTGAGCTTCCGTGGAACAGTGTAATAGGCCGAGGACGGTGAGGTCAGAGTGGGAGTGAAGCGGTGAATTAAAGTGACAGGCTGCTCACGATGTGGACTCCTCTACATTGGGGAGACCAAACGCAGATTGGATGATCGCTTTGCGGAACACCTCCGTTCAGTCCGTAAGGGGGACCCCGAGCTCCCGGTGGCCTGTCACTTTAATTCACCGCTTCACTCCCACTCTGACCTCACCGTCCTCGGCCTATTACACTGTTCCACGGAAGCTCAGCGTAAGCTCGAGGAACAGCACCTCATCTTTCATTTAGGCACGCTACAGCCCTCTGGACTCAATATCGAGTTCAACAATTTTAGATCATAACCTCAGCTCCAATCACATTTATATTTTATTTTATCCACCCTTTTATTTGCACCCCCCCACCTTTTTTTTCCTCCTAGAAGCTGGCAGCTGTCCTTCATTCTGCCAGTGGATTTCACACTTCATTCAGCCTTAATCTGTCACATTTACACCACCTCTAGCCTTGCATATCTCTTAATGTCTCTTCATCTTCCCCTTTGTTCCTTTATCCCCTCCCCCTTTTCCCAGCTTTACCCTGGCCTTAAATCTATTTGATTTCCGGCTCTTCCCAGTTCTGATGAAAGGTCATCGACCTGAAACGTTAACTCTCTTTCTCTCTCCACGGATGCTGCCTGGCCTGCTGAGTTTTTCCAGCGTTTTCTGTTGTTATTTCGGATTTCCAGCATCCGCAGTATTTTGCTATCATATTTGAAAGTTCTCTATCTGAATGCACGTAGCATTCATAACAAAATAGACGAGTTAATGGCACAAATAACTACATATGGGTATGATCTTGTGGCCATTACAGAAACATGGCTGCAGGGTGACAATGCCTGGGAATTAAACATACCAGGTTATTTAACGATCAGGAAGGACAGGCAGGAAAGAAGGGGAGGTGGGGTGGCTATGTTAATAAAGGAAGGAATCACTGTAATACAGAGAAATGATATTGGGTCAAAAGATCAGGATAATCAAACAGTTTGGGTGGAGATAAGGAATAATAAGGGGAAAAAAACACTAGTGTGCATAGTCTATAGGCCTCCGAACAGTTGCAACTCTGTTGGACGGAGTATCAATCAGGAAATAGTTAAGGCTTGTAATAAGGGAACATCTATAATTATGGGGGATTTTAACTATCATATTAATTGGACAAATCAAATTGGGCAGGGCTGCCTTGAGGATGAGTTCATTGAGTGTATTAGGGATGGGTTTCTTGAGCAGTATGTAACTGAACCGACCAGGGGGCAAGCAACCTTAGATCTGGTCCTGTGTAACGAGACAGGATTAATTAAAAATGTCCTAGTAAAGGATCCCCTTGGAATGAGTGACCATAACATGGTTGAATTCCATATTCAATTAGAGGGTGAGAAGGTTGGATCTCAAACAAGCGTGCTAAGCTTGAATAAAGGAGACTATGAAGGTATGCGAGCAGAATTGAGTAGAGTGGATTGGGAAAATAGATTATAGGGTAAGACGATACATGATCAGTGGTGTACATTTAAGGAGTTATTTTACAACTTCCAAAAAATATATATTCCACTGAGAAGAAAAGGGTGTAAAAGAAAAGACAGTCATCCGTGGCTAAGTAAAGAAATTAAGGACAGTATTCGACTAAAAACAAGGGCTTATAAGGTAGCCAAATCTAGTGGGAGGATAGAGGATTGGGAAAACTTTAAAAGACAGCAAAAAATAACAAAAAGATTGATTAAGAAAGGGAAGATAGATTATGAAAGTAAATTAGCAAAAAATATAAAAACAGATAGTAAGAGTTTTTATAGTTATATGAAAAGAAAAAGGGTGGCTAAAGTAAATGTTGGTCCCTTAGAGGATGAGACCGGGAAAGTAATGGTGGGAAATATGGAGATGGCAAATACACTGAATGAATATTTTGTATCAGTCTTTACAGTAGAGGACACTAAGAATATCCCAACACTGGACAAACAGGGGGCTATAGGGGGGGAGGAGCTAAACACGAGCAAAATCACTAAGGAAGTGGTACTCGGTAAAATAATGGGACTCAAGGCGGATAAATCACCTGGACCTGATGGCTTACATCCTAGGGTCTTGAGGGAAGTGGCGGTAGGGATTGTGGATGCATTGGTAATAATTTTCCAAAACTCCCTGGACTCAGCAAAGATCCTGGCAGACTGGAAAACTGCTAATGTAACACCCTTATTTAAAAAGGGCAGTAGACAGAAGGCTGGAAACTATAGACCGGTTAGCCTAACATCTGTGGTAGGTAAAATTTTGGAGTCCATTATTAAGGAGACAGTAACGGGACATTTGGATAATCATAATTTAATAGGACAAAGTCAGCATGGTTTTATGAAGGGGAAGTCATGTTTGACAAATTTGCTGGAGTTCTTTGAGGAAGTAACATACAGGGTGGATAAAGGGGAACCAGTGGATGTGGTGTATTTAGACTTCCAAAAGGCATTTGACAAGGTGCCACACAAGATTATTGCTTAAGATAAAAAATCACGGGATTGGGGGTAATATTCTGGCATGGATAGAGGATTGGCTATCTAACAGAAGGCAGAGAGTTGGGATAAATGGTTCATTCTCAGACTGGCAATCAGTAACTAGTGGTGTTCCGCAGGGGTCAGTGCTGGGTCCCCAACTCTTTACAATCTATATTAATGATTTGGAGGAGGGGACCGAGTGTAACATATCAAAGTTTGCAGATGATACTAAGATGGGAGGGAAAGTAGTGAGTGAGGAGGACATAAAAAATCTGCAAGGGGACATAGACAGGCTAAGTAAGTGGGCAGAGATTTGGCAGATGGAATACAATACTGGAAAGTGTGAGGTTATGCACTTTGGCAGGAAAAATAGTAGAGCAAGGTATTATCTTAATGGCAAGAAACTGGAAAGTACTGAAGTACAAAGGGATCTGGGGGTCCTGGTGCACGAAACTCAGAAGGTTAGTATGCAGGTGCAGCAAGTGATTAAGAAGGCCAATGGAATGTTGGTTTTCATTGCTAGGGGGATAGAATATAAAAATAGGGAGGTATTGCTTCAGTTGTACAAGGTATTGGTGAGACCGCACCTGGAATACTGCATACAGTTTTGGTGTCCATACTTAAGAAAAGACATACTTGCTCTCGAGTCAGTACAAAGAAGGTTCACGCGGTTAATCCTGGGGATGAGGGGATGGACATATGAGGAGAGGTTGGGTAGATTGGGACTCTACTCATTGGAGTTCAGAAGAATGAGAGGCGATCTTATTGAAACATATAAGATTGTGAAGGGGTTGGATCGGGTGGATGCGGGGAGGATGTTCCCGATGATGGGTGAAACTAGAACTAGGGGGCATAGTCTTAGAATAAGGGGCTGCTCTTTCAAAACTGAGATGAGAAGCAACTACTTCACTCAGAGGGTGGTAGGTCCATGGAATATGCTGCCCCAAAAAGCTGTAGAAGCTACATCATTACATAAATTTAAAACTGAAATAGACAGTTTCCTAGAAGTAAAGGGAATTAAGGGTTACGGGGAGCAGGCAGGAATTTGGACATGAGTCTAGGTTCGGATCGGTCATGGCCCTGTGGGTAGCGTCGCGGGCCCAGGGGCCATGTAGCCTGATCCTGCTCCTATTTCGTGTGTCCAATTCTGTTAGGTTCAGGAGATGGTTCTGTGATAGTAGATTGGCGGTTAGGATGTAAGAATACAGCTTCCCTCCAGCAGTGTCAGTTCCTGTCAATGACGTGAGTGTGTAGAAGTGTTCAGGTTGTGCTCAGCTCTGCTCAATGTGTGAGAGGTGCTATTTGGAGTCACTGGTCCCGAGAGACCACATCTTGGGAAAATCATGAAATCAGGAATGCTGTATCTGATACTGGGTGAGTAAAGGGTGCTCAGATGGGGTGACTAGTCGAGGCAGTTTCAAAATAAATATTACAAATTTATATTGCAGTTTGTAACATACTATGAGAGAAACCGTGTTGAATGTGAAATTTAATCCCTCCGATGGGGAAGTGAGGTCAAACCAGCAGTGCTGATGAGTGCCTCAGTCCTGATCATTCATGGGATAAAGCCTGCATTCAGTGCTTTAAGCGCAACTGTGCGATAAGTTGGGAGGAAGCTCGTGTGGAGCACTTGGCCGGCATAGACCATTTGGGCCGAACGGCCTGTTTCTGTGCTGTAGATTCTATGTAAATGTCTTTGTGAGCCGCATCATCAGGCAAAAACTGTACAGTGCGATACTGTCAGAGCATCGCAGGTTAAAACCAAAACCCCACCACAGCAGCAGTTAAACCACAGGCATGATCGAGCAGGAAGTCCCCACATAGCCCCTTGAACCCAGAGCTGGAGGAACGCATGGGGCGCAGAGCGTTGAAACACAGCTCGGCTTTGCAGAATTCAAGCCAATCTCTCTGGCCTTTTCCCCGCTCACACTGGGAGATTGGGCGTTGCAGTGAGGTGGCGCACCGTCCTGTGAAGCTCGTAGAACTGGGTGTGTGAGTTCAGCCCAGTCCGGTCAGATGGACATGTCCTCTGCTCTCTGCCCCTTGTAATGGTTGTGAAATGAGTTTGGCTAGGCCCAGCCAAATTCTCACTGTGTCTCTGGAATACTTTGTCAGCCAGTGTGGTGGATAGAAACATAGAAAGAAACATAGAAAAATAGGAGCAAGAGTAGGCCACTCGGCCCTTCGAGCCTGCTCCGCCATTCACTATGATCATGGCTTATCCTCAATCTCAATACCATATTCCCGCTCTCTCCCCATACCGCTTGATGCTGACACTCTGCCGTCACGAGGGAGCTGGACCGGATCTTGACTGCGGCAGAGATCGCGTCATAGAGAAGGCACGTGTCTTTACGGTTAACACCGTGTGATCTCCTGGACTGGATTCGATCGCCTGAGGGGGGCGGGGTGGGTGGGGGTGTGTCGGAGAGGACTTTTACAGAGTATTTTTTCCCTTATTGCCCCTGGGGGTTTCCCCTGTTTTTTGTTTTGGCCTCTCGCAGGAGATTATGTGGCTGCGGGGGGCAGGGGCGGCAGGAGGGTGGTGAATTGTCTGGTCAGGATGCTCCAGCTACCAGGAGTGTGGGGGGCAGTCTTGATGGAGTAGCTGGTCTTTCCCTGCCCATCATAATCCACGGCACAAAGCGAGGGCCAGAATCGCAGGTCGTGAAATTGCGCTAAACCAGCTCATAAACGTTAACCCCTTAATTGGTAACTTGGAGACAACGGTTGTGTCGAATTATTTTTTTAACTCTCTCTTCACTCTTTAGGATACCGAGAGGTAAGGCGCCAACGAGGCTGAAAACATCTCCAAAATAAATGGTTTTATTGACATTAAAACACAACATTTTTTTACAGAGAGAGATGTTTACAACCTTAGTCATTAGTACAACTGGAAATTCAGAATGATCAATTCATAGACAGAGGGGCTCATTCTTCATTGCCATCCTTCTTGGGCTCTGCTTCTGGTCTGTCTCCTCAAACTTACTAAAATGGCTGTTTTTATATCGTTCTTTCTGGTGCTGAAAAACGGTTTGATAATGGATGGGACAGGTTCTCCGAGGCCTGGCCAGGCAGATGTCTTATCTTTAACCGCGTCCCTTATCTCTGCAAAAACAGCAAATCTCAGCCAGTCTTCAACAGTCTTAAGCAATAATGATAGCCATGAAAGCTTTGCAACTTAGTCAAGCTTCCCAGCATGCCCTTGTTTCCGGCCAAATTTAACAGTTCGTTGTTTCGAGCCCATTCTTTGAGTTCTCTCTAAAAGCTTGGTGGTAAATGTTCATCTGGAAAAGTCCCAAATCCTTCAAGTTGTGATAGGGAAATGGCCTGTAACACCAGGGCAGTCGGGAGCACCTTCTGCAACTGGGCTTGAGGCACATTGTTGGGGCAGCGTGGAGCAGATTGACCTCCCACCCAGCCTGCCCTGGGAACGTTTAATGCTGACATTGGGTATCAAGTGGAAAAGAGTTCCACTCTTCCGTGCTGGTTTTCAAGGTTTTCGTTTCAAAAGGAAACAAGCTGATTAACAACTTTTGCAACAAAATAAAGACTGTACAGCAACAACTTGCAGTTATATGACATGTTTAACTTAATAAAACTTCACGGGAGCGTAATCAGGCTAAAATTGACACCGAGCCATAGAAGGAGATATTAGGACAGGTGACTAACTGCTTGGCCAAAGAGGTAGGTTTTTTAACAGCGTCTTAAAGGAGGAGAGAGAGGCAAAGAGGTTTAGGGAGGGAATTCCTGAGCTTAGGGCCTTGGCGGCTGAAGGCACGTCGAGGGCATGAAATTAGAGAACCAATGCTTAACATTTTCAGATGACGTTCCTCAGTCTGGCATTTTAATGTAGGTATTAACCTACGAAAATGATGGTCTGAGGAATGTCACGTAAACATATGAAGTGTTGGCGTGTTAATATCTACAAGCGTCGTTTCTAATCTCTAGATGATTTTGAAAGGCTAAAATTTCCAGAGGACGTGGGAATGTGCACAGTTAACTATTCCCTCCACTCCAGCCCGAGTCAATTATACATCTGGACTTCCAAACTTGGGTTGCGGTGAGAGAGAATGTTTTGAGCTCCATAACACAGGGGTAAAATATGAGTTGTTACAGGGCTGTTACATGCTGGTAGCAGCAATTTACAGTGAGAGATTCAGAGCATCACCCAAGACGCATATCACGTTATCATGAGGAACAGTGGAGCCAAGTACAAGCCAATACATTAAAGACACCTCGCAACAATAATGCTTGAAGGGGGGAAGGAAAGGAAGGAGGCAGGGAAGAAAAGGAAAGGAGGAGGGAAGTGAATGAAAGAGGGAGAGAAGGAAAGGCATGGGGGAGGAAAGGAAAGAGGGAGGGAAGGAGGAAGGAAAGAAGGCAGGGAAGGAAAGGCATGATTCAACTTTTACCTGGCATTAATGGGGCAGTAGCAGCCTCGAAATGATGCCATTCATTCTCACATAATTGTTGGATTTTGCGCAAATGCCAGTGAACCCAGTGAAACACATTGAACACAGTCAGAAATAAGCCTTTGCTTCGTATCACTGTGTGCAGGATCGAAATGCTGCAGTTTGTGAATGTTTCCAGTTTCAAGTCACGTTTGTTTCTTACTTACAGAGACCGATGAGTGTGCGTCCGACCCGTGCGGCTCTCATGCAACATGTACCAACACACCTGGATCTTTCTACTGTACCTGTGACAGAGGATTTGTCTCCAGTGCTGGAGGGAAGAACTTCACTGATACGACAAGGATTGTTTGCCAAGGTAAAGATTTTCTGCTTCAACAAACCAACCACAATTTTCGAAATAGTGCCATGGGATCTTCTACGTCCACCTGAGAGAGCAGATGGGGCCTCGGTTTAATGTCTCATCTGAAAGACAGCACCTCCGACAGTGCAGCGCTCCCTCAGTACTGGCACTCCGACAGTGCAGCACTCCCTCAGTACTGCCCCTCCGACAGTGCAGCACTCCCTCAGTACTGCCCCTCCAACAGTGCAGCGCTCCCTCAGTACTGCCCCTCCGACAGTGCAGCGCTCCCTCAGTACTGGCCCTCCGACAATGCAGCGCTCCCTCAGTACTGGCCATTCAACAGTGCAGCGCTCCCTCAGTACTACCCCTCCGACAGTGCAGCGCTCCCTCAGTACTGCCCCTCTGACAGTGCAGCGCTCCCTCAGTACTGCCCCTCCGACAGTGCAGCGCTCCCTCAGTACTGCCCCTCCGACAGTGCAGCGCTCCCTCAGTACTGGCCCTCCGACAGTGCAGCCCTCCCTCAGTACTGCCCGTCCGACCGTGCAGCACTCCTTCAGTACTGCCCCTCCGACAGTGCAGCGCTTCCTCAGTACTTTAAATCTCCAGCAATTCACAACCTGAAGGAATGAGACTCCACACTTTTAATTATTCACTTTCTGGGCCAGAGAGGTTGATTGTCAGTCATTAACATTTATCACATCGTTCAAAGGGTACTTGCGCTATTAAAGCTATCAAAGCTCTGCAGGCCTGCCACATCCAGTCATGAATGGTGGTGGACCATTAAACAACTAACAGGAGGAGGAGGCTCCATGAATATCCCAATCCTCAATGATGGTGGAGCCCAGCACGTGAGTGCAAAAGACAAGGCTGAAGCGTTTGCAACCATCTTCAGCCAGAAGTGCCGAGTAGATGATCCATATCGGCCTACTCCTGAGGTCCCCACCATCACAAAAGCCAGTCTTCAGCCAATTCGATTCACTCCATGTGATATCAAGAAACGGCTGAGTGCACTGGATACAGCAAAGGCTGTGGGCCCCGACAACATCCCGGCTATCGTGCTGAAGGCTTGTGTTCCAGAACTAGCTGCGCCTCTAGCCAAGCTGTTCCAGTACAGCTATAACACTGGCATCTACCCGACAATGTGGAAAACTGCCCAGGTTTCTGTCCTGTCCACAAAAAGCAGGACAAATCCAAGCCGGCCAATTACCACCCCATCAGTCTACTCTCAATCATCAGCAAAATGATGGAAGGTGTCATCGACAGTGCTATCAAGCGGCACTTACTCAACAATAACCTGCTTACTGATGCCCAGTTTGGGTTCCGCCACATTACAGCCCCAATCTCATTACAGCCTTGGTCCAAACATGGACAAAGGAGCTGAATTCTAGAGGTGAGGTGAGAATAACTGCCCTTGACATCAAGGCAGAATTTGACTGAGTGTGGCATCAAGGAGCCTAGTTAAACCGAAGTCAATGGGAATCGGGGGGAAAACTCTCCACTGGCTGGAGTCATACCTAGCACAAAGGAAGGTGGTTGAAGGTCAATCATCACAGCCCCAGGACATCGTTTTGGAGTTCCTCAGGGCAGTGTCATAGGCCCAACCATCTTCAGCTGCTTCATCAATGACCTTTCCTCCAACATAAAGTCAGAAATGGAGATGTTCGTTGATGACTGCACAGTGTTCAGTGCCATTCGCAACTCCTCAGATAATGAAGCAGTCCATGACCGTATGCAACAAAACCTGGATGATGTTCAGGCTTGGGCTGACAAGTGGCAGGTAACATTCGCGCCACAGAAGTGCCAGGCACTGACTATCTCCAACAAGCGAGAATCTAACCACTGCCCCTTGACATTCAACGGCATTACCTCACCGAATCAATATCCTGGGGGTCACCATTGACCAGAAACTTAACTGGACCAGCCACATAAATACCGTGGCAACAAGAGCAGGTCAAAGGCTAGGTATTCTGCGGCGAGTGTCTCACCTCCTGACTTCCCAAAGCCTTTCCACCATCTACAAGGCACAAGTAAGGAGTGTGATGGAATACTCTCCACGTGCCTGGATGAGTGCAGCTCCAACAACACTCAAGAAGCTTGCCACCATCCAGGACAAAGCAGCTCGCGTGATTGGCACCCCATCCACCACCTTAAATATTCACTCCCTCCACCACCGGCGTACTGTGGCTGCAGTGTGTACCAGCTACAAGATGCACTGCAGCAACTCGCCAAGGGTTCTTCGGCAGCACCTCCCAAACCCGCGACCTCTTCCACCTAAAAGGAGAAGGGCAGCAGGCGCATGGGAACACCACCATCTCCAAGATCCCCTCCAAGTCACACACCATCCTTACTTGGAAATATATCGCCGATCCTTCATCGTCGCTGGGTCAAAATCCTGGAACTCCCTACCTAACAGCACTGTGGGAGTACCTTCACCACACGGACTGCAGTGGTTCAAGAAGGCGGCTCACCACCACCTTCTCAAGGGATGGGCAATAAATGCTGGCCTTCCCAGCGATGCCCACATCCCATAAATGAATAAAAAAAAGTAAAAGATTTCAAAACTGTACTCTCTGTGGTGAGTTTAATAGGCAATTAATGTGCATTATGGTTAGGGTGGGCCCGAGTAGAACTGAATATTCAGTCTTTATTCAGTTGTCCTTCTTGACTCTATTCATTACCTTGTTCTCTTCCTGTTGTCTATTTGTATTTTTCCTGTTTTGCTCTTTCCTGACCCCTAACATCCGTGCTACCAATGTCACTCTGATGATCCAGCCCACAAAGTTCCCCATTGCTCCTTGGTTGACCCACCAACAGGTGGAATATGGGAAGGTGTACCAAAGTCATACTTAGTACAAACAGAATAAGGTGTGTTACTCAGGCATCAGAGAAGCAAATGTGGAATTAGAATCCTGGATCATCAATTGGGGATGTGGTACCCAGAGTGTCTGTTCAACTATCATCTTCATCAGATGTAGAAGGGGATGTAAACCTGGTCCATCAAGCCAACTTCCTGGAGTAAGAAAGTCTAGTTGTGAGATTAAAGCCTAGGAATGTCTAGGGCATGAAATTAGAGAATCAATGCTTAACATTTTCATATGACGTTCCTCAGTCTGGCATTTTAATGTAGGTATTAACCTACGAAAATGATGGTCTGAGGAATGTCACGTAAACATATGAAGTGTTGGCGTGTTAATATCTACAAGCGTCGTTTCTAATCTCTAGATGATTTTGAAAGGCTAAAATTTCCAGAGGACGTGGAAATGTGCACAGTTAACTATTCCCTCCACTCCAGCCCGAGTCAATTATACATCTGGACTTCCAAACTTGGGTTGCGGTGAGAGAGAATGTTTTGAGCTCCATAACACAGGGGTAAAATATGAGTTGTTACAGGGCTGTTACATGCTGGTAGCAGCAATTTACAGTGAGAGATTCAGAGCATCACCCAAGACGCATATCACATTATCATGAGGAACAGTGGAGCCAAGTCCAAGCCAATACATTAAAGACACCTCGCAACAATAATGCTTGAAGGGGGCAGGGAAGGAAGGAGGCAGGGAAGAAAAGGAAAGGAGGAGGGAAGTGAAGGAAAGAGGGAGAGAAGGAAAGGCATGGGGGAGGAAAGGAAAGAGGGAGGGAAGGAGGAAGGATAGAAGGCAGGGAAGGAAAGGCATGATTCAACTTTTACCTGGCATTAATGGGGCAGTAGCAGCCTCGAAATGATGCCATTCATTCTCACATAATTGTTGGATTTTGCGCAAATGCCAGTGAACCCAATGAAACACATTGAACACAGTCAGAAATAAGCCTTTGCTTCGTATCACTGTGTGCAGGATCGAAATGCTGCAGTTTGTGAGTGTTTCCAGTTTCAAGTCACGTTTGTTTCTTACTTACAGAGATCGATGAGTGTGCGTCCGACCCGTGCGGCTCTCATGCAACATGTACCAACACACCTGGATCTTTCTACTGTACCTGTGACAGAGGATTTGTCTCCAGTGCTGGAGGGAAGAACTTCACTGATACGACAAGGATTGTTTGCCACGGTAAAGATTTTCTGCTTCAACAAACCAACCACAATTTTCGAAATAGTGCCATGGGATCTTCTACGTCCACCTGAGAGAGCAGATGGGGCCTCGGTTTAATGTCTCATCTGAAAGACAGCACCTCCGACAGTGCAGCGCTCCCTCAGTACTGGCCCTCCGACAGTGCAGCACTCCCTCAGTACTGCCCCTCCAACAGTGCAGCGCTCCCTCAGTACTGCCCCTCCGACAGTGCAGCGCTCCCTCAGTACTGGCCCTCCGACAATGCAGCGCTCTCTCAGTACTGGCCATTCAACAGTGCAGCGCTCCCTCAGTACTACCCCTCCGACAGTGCAGCGCTCCCTCAGTACTGTCCCTCCGACAGTGCAGCGCTCCCTCAGTACTGCCCCTCCGACAGTGCAGCGCTCCCTCAGTACTGCCCCTCCGACAGTGCAGCGCTCCCTCATTACTGGCCCTCCGACAGTGCAGCCCTCCCTCAGTACTGTCCGTCCGACCGTGCAGCACTCTTTCAGTACTGCCCCTCCGACATTGCAGCGCTTCCTCAGTACTTTAAATCTCCAGCAATTCACAACCTGAAGGAATGAGACTCCACACTTTTAATTATTCACTTTCTGGGCCAGAGAGGTTGATTGTCAGTTATTAACATTTATCACATCGTTAAAAGGGTACTTGCGCTATTAAAGCTATCAAAGCTCTGCAGGCCTGCCACATCCAGTCATGAATGGTGGTGGACCATTAAACAACTAACAGGAGGAGGAGGCTCCATGAATATCCCAATCCTCAATGATGGTGGAGCCCAGCACGTGAGTGCAAAAGACAAGGCTGAAGCGTTTGCAACCATCTTCAGCCAGAAGTGCCGAGTAGATGATCCATATCGGCCTACTCCTGAGGTCCCCACCATCACAAAAGCCAGTCTTCAGCCAATTCGATTCACTCCATGTGATATCAAGAAACGGCTGAGTGCACTGGATACAGCAAAGGCTGTGGGCCCCGACAACATCCCGGCTATCATGCTGAAGGCTTGTGTTCCAGAACTAGCTGCGCCTCTAGCCAAGCTGTTCCAGTACAGCTATAACACTGGCATCTACCCGACAATGTGGAAAACTGCCCAGGTTTCTGTCCTGTCCACAAAAAGCAGGACAAATCCAAGCCGGCCAATTACCACCCCATCAGTCTACTCTCAAACATCAGCAAAATGATGGAAGGTGTCATCAACAGTGCTATCAAGCGGCACTTACTCAACAATAACCTGCTTACTGATGCCCAGTTTGGGTTCCGCCACGACCACTGAGCTCCCAACCTCATTACAGCCTTGGTCCAAACATGGACAAAGGAGCTGAATTCTAGAGGTGAGGTGAGAGTAACTGCCCTTGACATCAAGGCAGCATTTGACTGAGTGTGGCATCAAGGAGCCTAGTTAAACCGAAGTCAATGGGAATCAGGGGGAAAACTCTCCACTGGCTGGAGTCATACCGAGCACAAAGGAAGGTGGTTGAAGGTCAATCATCACAGCCCCAGGACATCGTTTTGGAGTTCCTCAGGGCAGTGTCATAGGCCCAACCATCTTCAGCTGCTTCATCAATGACAATTCCTCCAACATAAAGTCAGAAATGGGGATGTTCGTTGATGACTGCACAGTGTTCAGTGCCATTCGCAACTCCTCAGATAATGAAGCAGTCCATGACCGTATGCAACAAGACCTGGATGACGTTCAGGCTTGGGCTGACAAGTGGCAGGTAACATTCGCGCCACAGAAGAGCCAGGCACTGACTATCTCCAACAAGCGAGAGTCTAACCACTGCCCCTTGACATTCAACGGCATTACCTCACCGAATCAGCATGCTGGGGGTCACCATTGACCAGAAACTTAACTGGACCAGCCACATAAATACTGTGGCAACAAGAGCAGGTCAGAGGCCAGGTATTCTGCGGCGAGTGTCTCACCTCCTGACTTCCCAAAGCCTTTCCACCATCTACAAGGCACAAGTAAGGAGTGTGATGGAATACTCTCCACTTGCCTGGATGAGTGCAGCTCCAACAACACTCAAGAAGCTCGCCACCATCCAGGACAAAGCAGCTCGCTTGATTGGCACCCCATCCACCACCTTAAATATTCACTCCCTCCACCACCGGCGTACTGTGGCTGCAGTGTGTACCAGCTACAAGATGCACTGCAGCAACTCGCCAAGGGTTCTTCGGCAGCACCTCCCAAACCCGCGACCTCTTCCACCTAAAAGGAGAAGGGCAGCAGGCGCATGGGAACACCACCATCTCCAAGATCCCCTCCAAGTCACACACCATCCTTACTTGGAAATATATCGCCGATCCTTCATCGTCGCTGGGTCAAAATCCTGGAACTCCCTACCTAACAGCACTGTGGGAGTACCTTCACCACACGGACTGCAGTGGTTCAAGAAGGCGGCTCACCACCACCTTCTCAAGGGATGGGCAATAAATGCTGGCCTTCCCAGCGATGCCCACATCCCATAAATGAATAAAAAAAAGTAAAAGATTTCAAAACTGTACTCTCTGTGGTGAGTTTAATAGGCAATTAATGTGCATTATGGTTAGGGTGGGCCCGAGTAGAACTGAATATTCAGTCTTTATTCAGTTGTCCTTCTTGACTCTATTCATTACCTTGTTCTCTTCCTGTTGTCTATTTATATTTCTCCTGTTTTGCTCTTTCCTGACCCCTAACATCTGTGCTACCAATGTCACTCTGATGATCCAGCCCACAAAGTTCCCCATTGCTCCTTGGTTGTCCCACCAACAGGTGGAATATGGGAAGGTGTACCAAAGTCATACTTAGTACAAACAGAATAAGGTGTGTTACTCAGGCATCAGAGAAGCAAATGTGGAATTAGAATCCTGGATCATCAATTGGGGATGTGGTACCCAGAGAGTCTGTTCAACTATCATCTTCATCAGATGGAGAAGGGGATGTAAACCTGGTCCATCAAGCCAACTTCCTGGAGTAAGAAAGTCTAGTTGTGAGATTAAAGCCTAGGAATGTCTAGGGCATGAAATTAGAGAATCAATGGTTAACATTTTCATATGACGTTCCTCTGTCTGGCATTTTAATGTAGGTATTAACCTACGAAAATGATGGTCTGAGGAATGTCACGTAAACATATGAAGTGTTGGCGTGTTAATATCTACAAGCGTCGTTTCTAATCTCTAGATGATTTTGAAAGGCTAAAATTTCCAGAGGACGTGGGAATGTGCACAGTTAACTATTCCCTCCACTCCAGCCCGAGTCAATTACACATCTGGACTTCCAAACTTGAGTTGCGATGAGAGAGAATGTTTTGAGCTCCATAACACAGGGGTGAAATATGAGTTGTTACAGGGCTGTTACATGCTGGTAGCAGCAATTTACAGTGAGAGATTCAGAGCATCACCCAAGACGCATATCACGTTATCATGAGGAACAGTGGAGCCAAGTCCAAGCCAATACATTAAAGACACCTCGCAACAATAATGCTTGAAGGGGGGAAGGAAAGGAAGGAGGCAGGGAAGAAAAGGAAAGGAGGAGGGAAGTGAAGGAAAGAGGGAGAGAAGGAAAGGAATGGGGGAGGAAAGGAAAGAGAGAGGGAAGGAGGAAGGAAAGAAGGCAGGGAAGGAACGGCATGATTTCAACTTTTGCCTGGCATTAATGGGGCAGTAACAGTCTCGAAATGATGTCATTCATTCTCACATAATTGGTGGATTTTGCACCAATATCAGTGAACGCAGTGAAACACATTGAACACAGTCAGAAATAAGCCTTTGCTTCGTATCACTGTGTGCAGGATCGAAAGGCTGCAGTTTGTGAGTGTTTCCAGTTTCAAGTCACGTTTGTTTCTTACTTACAGAGATCGATGAGTGTGAGTCCGACCCGTGCAGCTCTCATGCAACATGTACCAACACACATGGATCTTTCTACTGTACCTGTGACAGAGGATTTGTCTCCAGTACTGGAGGGAAGAACTTCACTGATACGACAAGGATTGTTTGCCACGGTAAAGATTTTCTGCTTCACCAAACCAACCACAATTTTCGAAATAGTGCCGTGGGATCTTCTACGTCCACCTGAGAGAGCAGACGGGGCCTCGGTTTAATGTCTCATCTGAAAGACAGCACCTCCGACAGTGCAGCGCTCCCTCAGTACTGCCCGTCCATCAGTGCAGCGCTCCCTCAGTACTGCCCCTCCGACAGTGCAGCGCTCCCTCAGTACTGCCCCTCCATCAGTGCAGCGCTCCCTCAGTACTGGCCCTCCGACAGTGCAGCGCTCCCTCAGTACTGCCCCTCCGACAGTGCAGCGCTCCCTCAGTACTGCCCCTCCGACAGTGCGGCGCTCCCTCAGTACTGCGCTTCCGACAGTGCAGCGCTCCCTCAGTACTGCTCCTCCGACAGTGCAGCACTCCATCAGCACTGCACTGGAGTGTCAGAGTAGATTTCTGTGTTCAAGTCCCTGGAGTGGGACTTAAACCCACAACCTTCTGACTCAGAGGCGAGAGTGCTAACCACTGAGCCACTGCTGACACCTAGCTTTGCTCAGACATTGCACTGAGTCACCCAGGCTGGGAAGTGACTCAATGTTGAGATAAATCTCACAATTCCCGTGTCGACGTTTGGGCAGAATTCTCATTTGCTTTGCTAACATTTTAATTACATCTTAAATGTCTTCCTGACTTCACAGATTGGAACATGATCAACACGGTGCAATGCAGCTTGAACAATTTAACAGAGGCGGGGCAGGTATTTACCATGATGCGAAGCGATGGTTATGAGGCGAAGCTTGAGATACCGGGACTATTTCCACCAGCACCGAGCAGGCTAAGAGGAGATTTAATAGAGGCTTTTAAAATTATGAAGGGTTTTGATAGGGTGAATAGAGAAATATTATCTCATCTGAAGTTAGTGACCGAGAGCTTTCAATTTAAACAGTCACGAAGCACAGAGAGAGGGAGGTTAAGAGAAATTTATTTCCGCAAAGGTTTATTGGAGCATGGGTTGCTTTGCTTTGTCACAGAGAATAGTTGAGATAGAGACCATTGCACTTGTTAGAATATGAGAAATTTATGACACTGAAGGAGGCTCATCGTGTCTATGCCGGCCGAAAAAGAGCTATCCAGCCTAATCCCACTTTCCAGCTCTTGGTCCGTAGCCCTGTAGGTTACGGCACTTCGAAGGCACATCCAAGTACTTCTTAAATGTGATGCGATCGGCTCTTCAGGAAAGAGCAGATGAACCTTTGACGCAGAGTTATGAGGAAAGTGTGGGACAGGGGATTAGTTTAGCATTGCTCTTAGGAAAAGCAGCACAGACACGATAGGTCCAATGGCCTCCTTCTGTGCTGTAAATTTATATGGTTCTATGGGTCTGTACCCAACAATATATTCCAGATATAATAGCTGTAGGAATAACTGTGACATACATTTATAAAACATTTTTGTGAGTTTTGCATTAATGCTGCTGAATGGAACGCTTTCCATTTCAGGCACCCGATGTCAGCTTTAGACACTCTCAGGTCAGGTATACGTGAGTTAGATACAGAGGAAAGCTCGCTCCTCTCTAATTCAACAATGCCCCTTCGCCCCAACCTCAGCAGAGCGCCCTCTACAGCACCAGTGTGTCATTTTCCCATCTTCTACTCCAACCATCCTGTGGCCTCTTGAGGCGAGATTGCCAATTAGTGCTGAATTGGGGAAGTTTTGTGCAGTAGTCCCACATCCTCTTGGAACCAAATTGAGACTCATTTTTTTGCAGGATCCTGAGGGCCAACAGACAGAGGAGTCTTCCATCTAGTCTGTGCTGGATGAAACCCAGATCCCAGAGGTGAGGGATTGATTCCTAACCCAGTGCCCCTTTGCACTTCTCCCTGAGCCACTAAATTTGAAGTGGGATTATTATTTTCCCTCTCCGGTAAAATGCAAAAAAGGAGCAATGAAAAGAAATATCACTGAATATAATTTTCCATAAAAACAAGAGATAGTTGTTAACTAAACCAGTCGAGAAGATCCTTGGCGTAACAAGGTGCTACTAACAGGTTGTCACCAGGTGCAGGTACAAGATTTACACACAAATTATGCTTCAGTTGCTTTGTACGTGTGTGAAGATGGGGGACCAGGGCATCTGTGTACACATGTGTAATCTAAGTATCAGTCTGACTGAACCAGACTGCTCACAACCTCGGCTTCTTATGTGACCCTGATCTGAGCTTCCAACCCCATATCAACTCCATTACCAAGGCTGTCTACTTCCCCCTCCTTGACATCACCCGTCTCCGCCCCTGCCTCAGCCCATTTGCTGCTGAAACCCTCAACCATGCCTTTGTTACCTCCGGACTCAACTATTTCACTGCTCTCCTGGCTGGCCTCCCGTGCACCAGCCTCTGTAAACTTCAGCTCCACCAAGACTCTGAAGCCTCGATCCTAACTCGCACCAAGTCCCGTTCACCCATCACCCCTGTGCTCGCTGACCCACATTGTCTACCAATCCGGCAACGCCTTAGTTTTAAAATTCTCATCCTTGTGTTCAAACCCCTCTGTGGCCTCACCCCTCTCTATCACTTTAACCTTCTCCAACCCTCCAACCCTCCGAGATCTCCGCACATCCCCGATTGCCCTTGCTCCAGCATTGCCGGCCGTGCCTTCAGCTGCCTGGGCCCTAAGCTCTGGAATTCCCTCCCTAAACCTCTCCGCCTCTCTATCTCTCTCTCCTCCTTTAAGTCGCTCCTAAAACCCTACCTCTATGACCAAGCTTTTGGTCACTTGTCCTATTATCTTGTTACATGGCTTGGTGTCAAATGTTGTCTGATAACGCTCCTGTGAATCGCCTTGGGATGTTTTACTACCTTAAAGACGCTATATAAATGCAAGCTGTTCGTGGTGTATCTGTGTGTGTTTATGTAATCCGTGCATCTATATGATCTACATTTTTGTGTCATACATGTGGGATCTATGTAATACTGTGTGTACATGTGTGGTATATGCGTGATCTATATGCACATGTGTAATCTATGTATCCATGTACCGGCCTCTGAAGATATCATGAGCGGGGGTGTTTCCAAGTGAACTGAAGTTAACTCTCTTGCTCTGAAGATTTTGACGCCTTATTTCTCTTCTTCTCACAGTTTTGCTCAGAGATTAATTCAATCTTTACCCTGATCAATGAATGTTTCGAGAAACAGAGTGGACCTCTCCCTTTGCGGGTTAGTAGTGACACATTCTTCATTGTAGCGCAAGTGGTGAAATTCATTCAGACCCCGACCTCATCACAGCCTTGGTCTAAATATGGGCAAAAGAGCTGAATTCCAGAGATGAGGTGAGAGTGACTGCCCTTGACATCAAGGCAAAATTTGACGAGTGTGGCATCTAGGAGCCCTAGTAAAACTGAAGTCAATGGGAATCGGGGGCAGGGGGGCGGGGAAGCTCTCGACTGGCTGGAGTCACACTTAGCACAAAGGAAGATGGTTGTGGTGGTTGGAGGCCAATCATCACAGCCCCAGGACATCGCTGCAGGAGTTCCTAAGGGCAGTGTCCTGGGCCCAACCACCTTCAGCTGCGTCATCAATGACCTTCCCTCCATCATAAGATCAGAAGTGGGGATGTTCGCTCATGACTGCACAGTGTTCAGTGCCATTCACAACTCCTCAGATAATGAAGCAGTCCATGACCACATGCAGCAAGACCTGGACGACATTCAGGCTTGGGCTGATAAGTGGCAGTTAACATTCGCGCCATACAAGTGCCAGACAATGACTATCTCCAACAAGCGAGCGTCTAATAACCGCCCCTTGACATTCAATGGCATTACCATCGCCAAATCCCCCACCATCAATATCCTGGGGGTCACCATTGACCAGAAACTTAACTGGACCAGCCACATAAATACTGTGGCAAGAGCAGTTAAGAGGTTGGGTATTCTGCGGCGAGTGTCTCACCTCCTGACTCCCCAAAGCCTTTCCACCATCTACAAGACACAAGTAAGGAGTGTAATGGAATACTCTCCACTTGCCTGGATGAGTGCAGCTCCAACAACACTCAAGAAGCTCGACACCATCCAAGACAAAGCAGCCCGCTTGATTGGCACCCCATTCCCCACCTTAAACATCCACTCCCTCCACCACCAGTGTATCCTGGCTGCAGTGAGTACCATCTACAAGATGCACTGCAGCAACTTGCCAAGGCTTCTTCGGCAGCACCTCCCAAACCCGCGACCTCTTCCACCTAGAAGGACAAGGGCAGCAGGTGCATGGGAACACCACCACCTCCAAGTTACCCTCCAAGTCACACACCATCCTGACTTGGAAATATACCGCCGTTCCTTTAGCAATGCTGGGTCATAATCCTGGAACTCCCTCCCTAACAGCACTGTGGGAGTACCTTCACCACACGGACTGCAGCGGTTCAAGAAGGCGGCTCACCACCACCTTCTCAAGGGCAACTAGGGATGGACAATAAATGCTGGCCTTGCCAGTGACGCCCACATCCCATGAATGAATATTTTAAAAAAATTACCCAGGTCAATGTATGGTGGCAGAGGCAGAGTGGAGCTCTCCCTTTGCGGGTTAGTAGTGACACATTCTCCATTGTAGCGCAAGTGGTGACTATCACGGTTAGGCTCTTGGGGAGTTTCAAAGCTCTGAACTCTTCGGCTCATGTGCGGGTCGATTGGAAATGCTGGTAAATTACAGAGGAACAAAAGTCAGGGAAAGAGGAAGAAGCACCTCGATGGCTCATTGGGGAAATGCACCACGAGTCATAGAATATTCCAGCACAGAAACAGACCACTCGGCCCATCAACTGTGGCCTCCTGTTTTTCTCCAAAGGAGCAAACTTGTCTGAACCTAATGTTCTGCCCGCTCGCCATAGCCTTTAATATTCCTCCTCTTCAAGTATGTATTAATCAGTGTTCCCTCTTTAAGCTGCACAGCCACTTGGTCACGCGACAATGGGAAAGGTCCCGCCCAGGCCGCTCGCCGGCCTCTCCATTGCAAACACCAGCCATGTGCGGATATTTAAAGGGACCGCGCACTAAAAGAAACAGGCCGCGCAGAACAAAGCCCAGCTTGCAGGGAACATTGCTCTTCATTCCCTTTCAAAAGTGCTAATGGGCTCTGTTTGAGTTGGTGGCAGAGAACTCCATATTCTCCAGCTTTTTTTTAACTTGATCTTCCCGAGATTGCCTGAAGTTTGTGCCCTCTCGTTGCGATCTTGCCGATCACTGCAATTCCCAAGTGTGTACCCAGGTGACCTTGGAGCGAGCTCACGTGGTGCCCAGTGATTGGCTCCAAGCCTTCTGTGACCGGTGGACACCACAGGACATTGTCTGTCCCATCAATGAAATTATCATTACTCATTGGAAGTTGACTGGTTTTGTTCTAATGTTGCCCTCCTCCCGGGACGGGGCGAATGGGAGCACCAGGAGTGATGTTCGGTCTGGTGGCACTCGGCTCATGCCCAATATCACCCTATGGACCCAGGTAAGAATAGAGCCAATCAGAAACCATCTATCACTATTTACCCTATTATAACCTTGAAGTCCACAATCAGGTCACCTCCTCAAACCTCTCCACTCCATTGTAAAAAGCCCTAGGAGCATCAGTCTAGATTTTGTGCTCAAGTCTCTGACATGGGGCTTGAGCCCTCAACCTTCTGACTCAGAGGCGAGAGTGCTGCCCACTGAGCCACGGCTGCTATTCATTAGGTAAACGTGTAGAGCTACCAAAGGAACTATGACGACCTTTAAAAGTTATCCATGTTCACTGGGATGCAAGAGAAATGGTTTGTCCTCCACAGAAAATCAGTTCAGCAACAAATGATCTTCTCGGGAATGACTCCCTCTGGGACAACATGGAAAGCGAAGACCGGCTCCTTTCAGCTTTCACATTCCTGCAGACCATGGAAAATGCTGCGATTGCTGTCGGTCTGGATTCTTCGGGTCACAAACCGAGAACAATATCAGCTGAAAATATCGGTGAGTTCAAAATAAGATATTTTATTTGATGGATTTTCTTGAGGCAGCTGTGTGAGGAATAACATGCACTGACCTTCTACATAACACCCAGAATGTAGAATCTGTCCTAAAATATTCAGTGATTCTATAATCCCTGAGATATAATTAGATAATTTTTGTCAAGAAAACAGATACTTGCGATACTGAATCCAAAACGTTTCAAACCCAAGGCCCTTGAGGCTTATTTAACAGAAACGTTGGCTCTCCTGGTGGCTCACTGAGTGAACCAGTGAAAAGCTGAGCCATGAAGACCAGGTTTCTTGCCCGGTCTGTCCTGAGTGAGCTGTTCTCAGGTGGATTGCACCAAGGGCATTGCACACAGGACTAACGGCGGTAAAGAAGCATTGGGGAACTACAGAGGAGCCCGTTCGTGTCCTCACCAAAGATCTAAACACAGGCACTTCCAGCAGAAACCCAGTCCGGTTTTCCCCTCCGTAGACTGCTGACACTTGTTGTCAAGGCCCACACACGAATAATGACCACTTCAGCAAGGTACCAGAGAGTGACCAGTGTCTGTATAACTCTAGAACAAGAAGGATAAGAACATAAGAACATAAGGAATAGCAGCAGGAGTAGTCCATTTGGCCCCTCGAGCCTGCTCCACCATTTAATAAGATCATGACTGATCTTCGACCTCAACTCCACTTTCCTGCACTATCCCATATCCCTTGACTCCCTTAATATCCAAAAATCTATCGATCACTGTCTTGAATATACTCAACGACTGAGCCTCCACAGCCCTCTCGGGTAGAGAATTCGAAAGATTCACCACCCTCTGAGTGAAGAAATTTCTCCTCATCTCAGTCCTAAATAGCCGACTACTTATTCTGAGACATTGACCTCTGGTTCTAGACTCCCCAGCCAGGGAAAACATCCTCCCTGAAGCTACCCTGTCAAGCCCTGTAAGAATTTTGTATGTTTCAATGAGATCACCTCTCATTCTTCTAAATTCTACAGAATATAGGCCTAGCCCACTCAATCTCTCCTCATAGGACAATCCCCCCAAACCAGGAATCAGATTGGTGAACCTTCGTTGCACTCCCTCTATGGCAAGTATATCCTTCCTTAGGTAAGGAGATCAAAACTGTACACAATACTCCAGGTGTGGTCTTACCAGGGCCCTTTATAATTGCAGTAAGACTTATTTACTCTTATACTCAGATCCTCTTGTAATAAAGGCCAACATACCATTTGCTTTCCTAATTGCTTGCTGTACCTGCATGTTAACTTTCAGTGATTCATGTACAAGGACACCCAGGTCCCTCTGAACACCAACATTCCCAATCTCTCAACATTTAAAAAATACTCTGCTTTTCTATTTTTCCTACCAAAGTGGATAACTTCACATTTCTCCACATTATATTCCATTTGCCATGTTCTTGCCCACTCACTTAGCTTGTCTATATCCCCTTGAAGCCGCTTTGCATCCTTCTCACAACTTACATTCCCACCCAGCTTTGTATCATCAGCAAACTTGGATATATTACATTTGGTCCCCTCATCCAAATCATTGATATAGATTGTGAATAGCTGAGGTCCAAGCACTGATCCTTGCGGTACCCCACTAGTTACAGCCTGCCATCCTGAAAATGACCAGTTTATTCCTACTCTCTGTTTTCTGTCCATTAACCAATCCTCAATCCATGCTCGTATATTACCCCCAATCCCATGAGCCCTAATTTTGTTTAATAACCTCTTGTGTGGCGCCTTATCGAATGCCTTCTGAAAATCCAAATACACCACATCCACTGGTTCCCCCTTATCAATTCTGCGAGTGACAATCTCAAAAAACTCTAACAGATTCGTCAAACACGATTTCCCTTTCATAAATCCGTGTTGACTCTGCCCAATCCTATTGTTACTTTCTAAGTGCCCTGTTACCACGTCCTTAATATAGATACTAGCATTTTCTCTACTACTGATGTCAGGCTAACTGTTCTGTAGAACCCCAATTCTCTCTCCCTGCTTTCTTAAATAGTGGGGTTACATTTGCTAACTTCAAATCCACGGGAACTGTTCCAAAGTCTATGGAATTTTGGAAAATGACAGCCAATGCATCCACTATGTCTATAGCCACCTCTTTCAAAACTCTAGGATGTAGGCCATCAGGTCCAGGGATTTATCGGCTTTCGGTCCCATTAATTTCTCCAGTACTTTTTTTTAATAATACTAATTTCTTTCTGTTCCTCATTCTCCCTAAACCCTTGGTGCCTTAAAGGAATGTATATTTGTTGTAAATTATGTATTAATTCTTTAAATGCTAGCCATTGCTTCTCTACCATCATACCTTTTAATGTAGTTTCCCAATCTACCTTAGCCGACTCGCCCCTCATACCTATGTAGTTTGCTTTGTTTAGATTTAAGACCCTCGTTTCAGATTTAACTAAATCACTTTCAAACTCAATATAAAATTCTATCATATTATGGTCACTCTTCCTTAAAGGCCCCTTTACTACAAGGTTATTAATTAACCCTTTCTCGTTGCACAATACTAGATCTAAAATAACCTGTTCCCTAGTTGGTTACTGAACATTCTGATCTAGAAAACTATCTTGCATACATTCCATGAATTCGTCCTCCACACTATTACTGCAAATTTGGTTTGCCCAGTCTATATGTAGATTAAAGTCCCCCATGATTATTGTATTACCCTTGTTACATACGCCTCTAATTTCCTGATTTATACGCTGCCCTACATCACAACTACTGTTTGGGGGGCCTATAAACAACTCCCACCAATGTTTTCTGGCTCGGGACTGAATTCAGTTCCACCTGATTCCATCCCATACTTTACAGAGAGCCGTTTCCAATAGGATTTGGGCCTAAGTGAGCGCAAGCTCCTGAAAGCTTTGACCCCATGCCAAATGGCGAAGATGGGGTCATCTGCCTAGTGGCTGAGAACTGCCATGAGTCCCGTTGAGACCTTGTGAAAGGCCCCAAAAGCTCTGCAGATAATTGATCTCAGAGGAGACTGAGCAGTTCTCTTGTCCCACCAAATAACACCTTGCCAGAGCGAAATAATGTTTTTACCCCTGTTTTTTCTGACCTCGGATGGACTTTGGGAAGGACTTATGGAGATACTGCTGTGGATCATTCCATCTTACCAGGGTAGATTGGAGCAGTCATCGCTCAAGTGCCCTTACAGATGCCGGTGGCCCACCCTGACTATAAAGATGGTTATCCCCAATCCCCACCATTTGGAACAGGGTCAGAATCTTCAGGCTTGGTTGCACTTCGGTCCTTCTCTGCCTCAATGGCGGAATGGGGCCATTGGAAATCTGGTCCAACTGTTTTCAGGAGAGAATTGGTGAAGAAAGGATGTAAGAGCTGACAAAGGGCAAGATGAGGAAGATTCACTAAGTTTAGATTCTTGTTGAACTGAAATTGCATTTGATGCTTTGGAGTCTTGTACTCGTCAATATGCGAGTTGGTGATGCTGGGGATTAGAAATTCTTCAATTTCACCCAGTGTCATCATCAGACATCTCAGGTCAGTACGGCTTTGGGAGCACTGCCTTCAGTTCTGGGCTCCACACCTCAGGAAGGATATATTGTCCTTGGAGGGGGTGCAGCGCAGATTCACCAGAATGATACCGGGGATATAAGGGTTAAATTATGGAGACAGGTTGCATGCACTAGACTTGTATTTCCCACTGGGATTGGATGGAGGTTGTCTAAGCTCTTTTTACCTTGGACACCACCAGTCAGCAGAAAGAGGAAACGTTCATTCCCTCATTGAATCCAGGCTTCAGAAATGAGAGGCCGGTGTCTGACCCAGTGATCCACCCAGTCCATTTTGTAGCTTTTCTAAGAATCATAAAATCGTACAGCACAGAAGGAGGCCATTCGGCCCATTGTGCCTGTGCTGGCTCTTTGCAAGAGTTATGCAATTAGTCCCACTCCTCCGCTCTTTCCCCATAGCCCTGCAAATTTTTCCTTTTCAAGTATTTATCCAATTCCCTTTTGAATGTGAATGTTGAATCTGCTTCCACTGCACTTTCAGGCAGCGCATTCCAGATCAGAGCAACTCGCTGCGTAAAGAAAACTTCTCCTCATCTCCCCTCTGGTTCTTTTGCAAATTATCTTTTGTGCTAAGTCATCCTTTTAGCCCGGTACTGTTCGCATCTGTTAAACTGACAGTTGGGCCGAAATAATATGACGGCAGAATGTGAATAAATCTCACTCCTGCACGACACATTTCAGAGATTGTTCTCTTTCGCTCTTAGATATGGAAGTAATAGTTTTTCGAGGGAAGAACAGTTCGGTCAACGATAGAGTGAGTTTACAGGCGAAGGACAACGTGATGGATATTTATCGACGTACAGTCACCGGAGGAACCACGAATGGTAAATGTACTGGTTATCGCTGCTTTGCTTCAGTTGCTCTCAGCAAACACCTCTGTAGGTTTACACCTTTTTCTCAATGAAGTGAAGTGAAGCACAGACATGTCAGGACATGAAGCCCTGGGCCTGCAGTGGGAAGTGGCGTTCGAGCTCCAAGAGGCAGGGCTATAGAGGGGGGCCTGTGCCCATCATTCCCCACATGGTGAGGTGTGAGGTCCACCATGACACAGTGGCCTTTGTGAACCAGTCGGAGTCAGGCCCAGAGAGGGAGGCAGAATCGGAGGGAGAGTTACCCCAGCCTCTGTCTTGCGTCTTCCAGCAGCTGTTGCAGATCGGAAATGGCAGAGGCCCAGGAACAAGTTGCTCGTCTCTCTTCCCACCCAATAAGTTAGTGGGGTGGAGGGGAGAATAAGTAGAATTACCATAGAAATAAAAATGTCATTTAAGGATGAATCTACTGCCCGGAGAAGTAGTGACAGCGGTCTTCATATCTACTGATTGGCCTGGAGGTGCATTATGGTGAGAATTGTGTGGCCACCTCGTTAATATTGGAGTGTCAGTCATGGCTCAGTGGGTCGCACTCACTCTCGCCTCGGAGTCAGACAGTCTTAGGTTCAAGTCCCACATCAGAGAAGATCCACAAGGCTGATTCCTAGTGTCAATGGGACTGGGAATGGTAACATACTGGTTATGTTACTGGACTAGCAATCCAGAGGCCTGGACTAGTAAACCGGAGACATGAGTTCAAATCTCAAATCATAAGGTCAGAAGTGGGGATGTTCGCTGATGACTACACAGTGTTCAGTTCCATTCACAACTCCTCAGATAATGAAGCAGTCCATGCCCGCATGCAGCAAGACCTGGACAACATTCAGGCTTCCGCTGATAAATGTCAAGTAACATTTGTGCCACACAAGTGCCAGGCAATGACTATCTCCAACAAGAGAGTGTCTAACCACCGCCCCTTGACATTCAAAGGCATTACCATCGCCGAATCCCCAAACATCAATATCCTGGGGTCACCATTGACCAGAAACTTAACTGGACCAGCCAGATAAATACTGTGGCTACAAGAGCAGGTCAGAGGCTGGGTATTCTGTGGCAAGTGTCTCACCTCCTGACTCCCCAAAGTCTTTCCGCCATCTACAAGGCACAAGTCAGGAGTGTGATGGAATACTCTCCACTTACCTGGATGAGTGCTGCTCCAACAACACTTAAGAAACTCGACACCATCCAGGACAAAGCAGCCCGTTTGATTGGCACCCCATCTACCACCTTAAAAATTCACTCCTTCCACCACCAGTGCACCATGGCTGCAGTGTGTACCATCAACAAGATGCACTGCAGCAACTCGCCAAGGCTTCTTCGACAGCACCTCCCAAACACACGACCTCTACCACCTAGAAAGACAAGGGCTACAGGTGCATGGGAACACGTTCCCCTCCAAGTCACACACCATCCTGACTTGGAAATATATCGCCGTTCCTTCATCGTCGCTGGGTCAAAATCCTGGAACTCCCTCCCTAACAGTACTGTGGGAGTATCTTCATCACACGGAGTGTAGCAGTTCAAGAAGGCGGCTCACCACCACCTTCTCAAGGGCAATTAGGGATGGGCAATAAATGCTGGCCTGGCCAGCAACGCCCACACCCCAGGATAAAAAATAGGATTGAGTTATGAGAATAGACTGGGGAAATTGGGGCTTGAAAGGAAGAGTCTGAGAGAGGATCTTAAAGAGGTACGCAAGGTATTAAATGGCAGGGGTAAGATTAACCGGGCACTGCTTCAGGGCTTACCTGGATACTAGAATAAGGGGGCGTAGGTTCGAAACTGGTGAAAGGAAAGTTGAGGACAGACATCTGCAAGAACTTCTTCAGCCAGAGTAATGAACACTTGGAATGCTCTCCTGGGTGATGTAATGGAGCACAAAGTCTTAGCCTCATTAAAGAGACCTGATGGAAGGGAATGTAGATCTTATGTCTGCGTGGATGAGCTAAACCAAATGGCCTCTCTAATCTGGGATCTTGCTATTCCTTACTATCTTTATTGCACTGCCACAATCGGCTGCTCTCCAATCCTGTTTCTATGTCTTGTGAATGTCTACGAATCCCACTGGATTTAGCGGCAATCTATTCTCGGAAGCTGGCCGTGACCTGCTCTGGTTCTGCAGCAGGAGTTACGTGTATGTTATAGCCATCGCCTACCCTCTGGATTTCACTCCAGCGTTAGTAACGTTTAACACTCCCTCCAGGGACAGATTTTGCTGCTGTGGCTTTGATCGCCTACAAGAACATGGATTCCATCCTGAATGGAAGTGTTTTCAACCTCAGCTCCACCGGTGAAAAACTGAAGCCATTTCGATTGATCTCAAACGTAGTTTCAGCCGTGATAACTAACAGGGACAAGCATGAACTTGACCCGACAGTGAACTTCACTTTCAAACACACAGAGGTTTGTAATGAGTTGTGCCAGTTTGGTGTCCAGTTTGTAACAGGTTGGATCACGGATCTCATCCTGGTCTCACAATGATATTGGTGCAGTGAAACAGCAGCACCGGGTTTAAAAACTAATCAGATATTTCATAACAATATGTGACATATGGACCACATAGATTCGTCTGTGAGACAAAGCAGCTCATTAATGATGCAGGAAACATATATAAATGGGAAATTATTTATTTATTCTCATTGGAGTTTGTGAAAATTGCCCCCCCTCCTCAGTATTATCCCCTCCTCTTTGAAGATCCTGACTCTTGCTTGGGTACAGCCTCCCATTCATCACTCAATCGTCTATCCCTCCTGTGTGAAGGTAGACAGTGTCAGCAGGTTATTCGCTGGTGGAGAGGATCGCCGTTGACCCTGGACTTGCTCTCACCCATTGTCCGCACACTATGCTGAGGCTGGTTGCAGTCCACCAACTTCTGCCTCGGCTGAGATGGGCTAATTCAACACAGACCCGGAGTTGAGCCTGGGGCGTTCCCTTCTGTGTGGCTCAGTACCACACGGGGCGATGCCTTTCCCCACTGAGCGTTACACACACAATCCATTTGCCCGGTTACAGCTGGCCCCGTAACTGCGGATGGTAAAATATAATCCCTGCTCTCCACAGGAAACTATCGGTGATTGGACACGGTACTGCGTCCACTGGAATTACGCAGCTGGGAAAAGTTATTGGTCTCCCAGCGGATGCAGTGTGGGGTTTTCCAATGGAGCGGAGACCCAGTGTCGATGCAATCACCTCTCCATCCTCGCTCTGCTGATGTCTCCTATCGAACGCCAGGTATAGATGTTTATTCATCAATATTCTTCACGGTTAATACTGAACTCATGACATCTGGACACAACAGCCCCTGAACTTAAGAACGTAAGAAAGAGGAGCCGGAGTCGGCCATTTGGCCCTTTGCGCCTGCTCCGCCATTCAATAAGATCATGGCTGATCTTGTACCTCAATACCCACTTCCCGCACTATCCCCATATCCCTTAATTCCCTTAGTTCCCAAAAATTTATCGACTTCTTGAATATACTTAACGACTGAGCCTCCACAGCCCTCTGGGGCAGAGAATTCCAAAGATTCACCACCCTCTTAGAGCAGAAATTTCTCCTCATCTCAGTCCTAAATGGCCGACCCCTTATTCTGAGACTGTAACCACTGGTTCTAGATTCCCCAGCCAGGGGAAACAGTTTCTCAGCATTAACCCTGTCAAGCCCCTTAAGAATTTAATGGGCCAGAAATTCAGCTCTCCGGCTTCCCGCGGGTGCAAGGATCGCGCGCGTACTTACCTACCGCGCCTGCCGTTGTGCTTCGGGCCCGCGTGGACTTCGGCTCCTGGGCCTCCTGCAGCTGCCGGCGCACAGTGCTTGCGTATCCCAGGGGTGCAGTTAGTTCGAAGCATCCCCTGGGATCACGTGGGCCATGGAGAGCCAATCGGAGCAGGGAATCTCCATTCATAGATTTTGACAGGAAGACCTGTCAAAATCTATGAATAGAGATCACCCCCCAAAACCTAACTAAAACTTCAAATACATTTTTAAAAAACAATCACATTTTTAAAATAACTATAAATTACATAAATTAACTACTTCAAACAAAAATTTTAATTTTTGAAAAAATTAATTGCACTTTTTAACGGTGCTAAAAATAAACTTACCTTTCTTTAAAGTATGTAAAAAAGATAAACCTGTTGAAAAAATGTTTAAATTGTACTTAATTCACCACTTACCTTGTTAAAAGCAGGCTTTGCGCCTCCTTTTTTCCTGCGCAGCTTCTCCGTACTTACCCTCACGGAGAAACCTGGAAAAAAAAATGAAATTCGCTGCGTACGCGCTGCCTCTCCGACGCACGCGGTTGACCCTCGAACCCCTTCTTTCACGAGACCAGAAGTTCCGGTGTCCCGTGCATGCACAGTGCATGCGCGAAACCGGCACTTCCGGTGGCCCTACGGGTGAGTACACAGCGCGTACTCACCCGTGGAGACCCGAATTTCTGCCCCTATATGTTTCAATCAGATCACCTCTCATTTTTCTAAACTCTAGGGAGTACAGGCCCATTCTCCTCAATCTCTCCTCATAGGGCAATCCCCTCATCCCAGGAACCAGCCTAGCGAACCTTCGTTGTACTCCCTCTAAGGCAAGTATGTCTTTCCTTAGATAAGGAGACCAACACTGTACACAGTATCCAGGTGTGGCCTCACCAATGCCCTGTATAATTGGAGTAAGACTTCTTTCCTCTTATACTCTATTGATTCACCCTTTCTTCTCTCCCACTATTTTCAGCCCTGGTACTGTCCTACACTCCAGGCCTTGGTCCTTCACCCAGATGAGCCTAAATCCCATAATCCAGGAACTTTCACAGAACTTTCCTGATAGGTATAACCTCCACAGAACTGAGAGGTTAAACTTATCAGAAAAGGCTGAACAGCTGAGGCTCTTTTCTCCAGAAAAGAGAAGACTGAGGGGTGACCTAATAGAGGTCCTTGAAATTATGAAGGGGTTTGACAGTATAGATGTAGAGAAGATATTCCCACTTGTGGGGGAGACCCAAACTAGGGGACATAAGCATAAGATAGTCACTAAAAAATCCAATAGGGAATTCAGGAGAAACACCTTTGCCCAGAGAGTGGTTTGATTGTGGAAATCACTACTGCATGGAGTAGTTGAGGCGAATAGCATAGATGCATTTCAGGGGAAGCTATGAGGGAGGAAAAATTTGAAGGTTATGCTGATAAGGTTAGATAAAGTGGTGTCAGCGGAGGCTCGTGCGGAGCATAATCACTGGCAAAGACCAATTGGGCCGAATGGCCTGTTTCTGTGCTGTAATGTAATTCTATGATATGGGGACAGTATTCAAGACTTGTAGTGGATACAATTTGTAGTGAATTTAAGGAAAAGTGCTAAGCATGAAAGGAGACGTAAAGCTTCTGGGAGGCAGATTTAGTGATGGAGAAGATGTGAGAGATCCAGTTAAGGATTAGAAAGACAGCGAAGCCTAGAACGTCCACAGGTGATGCTGCACTAAAGGTGGAGTCCTCAAGGGTAAGAGGTGGACTTGCATATCATGTAAATATGTGCCATTCACAAGCATTTGACAATATCAGTGACAATACTGACTCCACCGTCTACAGGGCTCAAGTCAGGAATGTGATGGTTTACTTCGGAACATAGGAACAGGAGCAGGCCATTCAGCCCCTGCAGTCTGTTCCGTCACTCAATTAGATCACGGCTGATCTGTGCCTTAACTCCATTTACCCGCCTTGGTTCTGTAATCCTTAATGCCCTTGCCCATCAAAAATCTAGCAATCTCAGTTGTGAAATTTTCAATTGACGCCCAGCCTCGCCAGCTTTTTGGGGAACGACTTCCAGATTTCCACTACCCTTTGTGTGAAGAAGTGCTTCCTGACATCACCCCTGAGCAGCCTAGCTCTAATTTTAAGGTTATGCCCCCTTGTTCTGGACTCCCCCACCAGAGGAAATAGTTTCTCTCCATCTACACTCTCAACTCCTTTAATCACCTTAAACACCTCAATTAGATCACCCCTTAATTTGCTAATCTCAAGAGAATACAAGCGTACTCTGTGCAGCCTGTCCTTACAATCTAACCCTTTAGTCCTTGTGCCACCAGTCGCTGAAGGTAAGCATGCAGGTGCAGCAGGCGGTGAAGAAGGCAAATGGTATGTTGGCCTTCATAGCGAAAGGGTTTGAGTATAGGAACAGGGATGTCCTGCTGCAGTTGCACAGGGCCTTGGTGAGACCACACCTTGAGTACTGTGTGCAGTTTTGGTCGCCTTATCTGAGGAAGGATGTTCTTGCCACGGAAGGAGTTCAGTGAAGATTCACAAGGCTGATACCTGGGATGGCAGGAATGACATATGAGGAGAGATTGGGTCGATTGGGCTTATACTCGCTGGAGTATAGAAGAATGAGAGGGGATCTCATCCATACATATAAAATTCTGACAGGTCTGGACAAACTAGATGCAGGAAGAATGTTACCGATGGTCGGAGAGTCCAGAACCAGGGGTCATAATCTAAGGATAAGGGGTAAGCCATTTAGGACAGAAATGAGGAAGAATTTCTTCACCCAGAGAGTGGTGAACCTGTGGAATTCTCTACCACAGAAGGTAGTTGAGGCCAAGTCATTAAATATATTCAAGAATGAGTTAGATATATTTCTTAAATCTAAAGGTATCAAGGGATATGGGGAGAAGGCAGGTACAGGGTACTGAGTTTGGATGATCAGCCATGATCTCATCGAATGGCGGAGCAGGCTCGAGGGGCCGAATGGCCTACTCCTGCTCCTGTCTTCTATGCTTCTATGCTAATATTATACTGGTACTTTGCACTCACTTGAATGCGCGCCTCGATATCAATACTCAAGAAAGCTCGAAACCATCCAGGACAGATTGGTTCAGTTGGTCAGTGCCAATGCAATCCGATTCAATGCCCACCCCCTCCACCATTGGCACACTGTGGCTGGCTATGTATTATCTAAAAGATGCACTGCAGCAACTCACCAACATTACTTTGTAGCATTTCCCTGCCTGTGACATCTCCCACCAAGAAGGACAAGAGAAGCAATGTCGTGGCAAACAATCACCCCCAAGGTGCCCTCCAAGTCAAACCATCCCAACTTGGACATATATCATTGATCTTTCATCGTCGCTCGGTCAATATCCTGGAATTTCCTACCTAACACCATTGTGGGAGCACCATCACCACAAGGTCCAAGGAGAAGGGCCACCACTACCTTGTAAGGACAATTAGGGATGGTCAATAAATACAGCCTTGCCAACATTTCCCATGTCCCAAGAACAAATTTGAAAAATGAACAATAATTTTAAACCAGTTTATAAAGAACCCACTTTTGTGTTTCCTATGCTTAACACTTAAAGGTGTCAGGCTTGGATTGATGGTAGAACTCCAACCTCTAAGGCAGTAGGTCATGGGTTCAAGCCCCACTCCAAAGACTTGAGCACATCATCTAGGATAACACTCCAGTGCAGTACTGAGGGAGTGCTACACTGTTGGAGGTGCTGTCTTTTATATGAGACATTATAGCAAGGTTCTACATGCCATCTCAGGTGGATGGAAAAGATCCTATGTGTTGGATTTTATATTGGAATAGTGCTAGTATCACAGAATCCCCACAGTGCAAATAGAGGCCATTTCGGCCCATCAATCCTGCACCAACACATATCCCACCCTATCCCCATAACCCCACGTATTTAATCCCCCCTAACACTAAGGGTCAATTTATCATAGCCAAATCAACCTAACCCACACATCTTTGGACTGTGGGAGGAAACCGGAGCACCCGGAGAAAATGCACGCAGACATGGGGAGAATGTGCAAACTCCACACAGACAGTCACCCGTGGCCAGATTCGAACCCGGGTCCCTGGCGCTGTGAGGTAACAGTGCTAACCACTATGCCACCGTGTTGCCGCACTCTAGCTCCTGTGTCCCTGCTTCTTATCCTTTATTTAATTAACAAATTAGAAAGTCCATGAGGTAGTGATATAGCTGGCAGATGTTTATTCGTTAAAGGCAGTACACTGAGTAGTACATGCAAGCAATGTGTCTATATACTCACATACAGGACACCCATCGGGGTAGTTTGAGCTTACCACTCCCCAGGCGGTTCGCAGTCTTGAGTCTCACCAAGGGTATGTTGTTTTCCCCATTCATACTGTTACTATACAACACCTACTTTGGTCACAGGATATGGTGTAACCCAAGCTCCATGTGCTATCCCTTTGTTTAAGACTGACCTATATTGGTTCTGTCCAATCCCCTTATCTCCAGCCCGCTGTATCATGTTTCCCTTACATTACTTTGCTGAGCACTTTTCAACACTTGCCCTTCAGGCCTGGGCCTGTCTGTCCATGGCAGGACATTGATCCTGACTCTATCTTAGTCCAGTGATATAAGTTCCACCTAAGCTAAGCATTCTACTTAGCTACAATGACTTTTAGCAAGTACTGCAGTTAGTTACATTTACGCCTGTTGTTTTTAATTCTGCTTTCATGTCTACTCTTGCTCAAGCAGCCTGGTCTTTATATTCAGCACAATTCAGTCTGTCTCTCTCTCTCTCTCTACACTCACTGTAACTCCCTCTCCTACCTACCCCACGATGCTCTTTACCTATTGCCAGGCTGATATCTGATTATATTGTACCCTATCCTACAATCTGCCACTATTTGAAGAAGAGCAATGGAGGTGTCCTGGCCAACATTTACCCCTCAACCAACAACACCAAAAACAGATCATCTGATCATTTATCACATTGCTGTTTCTGGGAGCTTGCTGTGCACATATTGGCTGCTGCGTTTCCTATATTACAACGGTGACTACTTCAGCAGTATCTTATTAGCTGTGGAGCATTTTGGGATGTCTGCAAACTTGGAGATATTACATCTAGTTCCTTCGTCTAGATCATTAATATATATTGTGAATAGCTGGGGTACGAGCACCGATCCCTGCGGTACCCTACTAGTCACTGCCTGCCACTCGGAAAAAGACCTGTTTATTCCAACTCTTTGCTTCCTGTCTGCCAACCAGTTCTCTATCCAAGTCAGTACCTTACCCCCAATCCCATGTGCTTTAACTTTGCATGCTAACCTCTTATGCGGGACCTTATCGAAAGTCTTCTGAAAGTCCAAGTTTGCAGATGACACAAAGCTGGGTGGGCGTGTGTGCTGTGAGGAGGATGCAGAGAAATGCCAGTATGATTTGGACAGGTTGGGTGATTGGGCAGATGCATGGCAGATGCAGTATAATGTGGATAAATGCGAGGTTATCCACTTTGGTGGCAAAAACAGGAAGACAGATTATTATCTGAACAGCAATAGATTGGGAAAAAGGGAAGTGCAACGAGACCTGGGTGTCCTTGTGCACCAGTCGCTGAAGGTAAGCATGCAGGTGCAGCAGGCGATTAAGAAGGCAAATGGTATGTTGGCCTTCACAGCGAGAGGATTTGAGTACAGGAGCAAGGATGTCTTGCTGCAGTTGTACAGGGCCTTGGTGAGACCACACCTTGAGTATTGTGTGCAGTTTTGGTCGCCTTATCTGAGGAAGGATGTTCTTGCCATGGAGGGAGTTCAGCGAAGATTCACCAGACTGATACCTGGGATGGCAGGAATGACGTATGAAGAGGGATTGGGTCGATTGGGCTTATTTTCTCTAGAGTTTAGAAGAATGAGAGGGGATCTCATTGAAACTTATAAAATTCTGACAGGACTAGACAGACTAGATGCAGGAAGGATGTTCCCAATGGCGGGGGAGTCCAGAACCAGGGGTCACAGTCTAAGGATAAGGGGTAAGCCATTTTGGACTGAGATGAGGAGGAATTTCTTCACCCAGAGAGTGGTGAACCTGTGGAATTCTCTACCACAGAAGACAGTTGAGGCCAATTCATTAAATATATTCAAGAAGGAGTTAGATATATTTCTTAAGGCTAAAGGGTTCAAGGGATATGGGGAGAAAGCAGGGACAGGGTACTGAATTTGGATGATCAGCCATGATCTCATTACATGGCGGAACAGGCTCGAGGGGCTGAATGGCCTACTCCTGCTCCACTCTTCTATGTTTCTATGTCCTGAAAGGCACTATATAAAGGCAAGTTCTTTCTTTCTATAGGACGATCCCCTCGCTTTGACTGTAATTACATTCGTTGGGACTCCTGTATCGCTGGTGTGTCTTGGAATCACTATCGTGACTTTTGCCTTCTGCCCCAATTTAAAAAATGCCCTACATGCAACCAACACGCAGCTGTGCGTGAGTCTCTTCCTGGCGGAGCTTCTCTTCATCGTAGGGATCGACAGAACCGGAAACCGGGTAAGAGACCTCTCCACAGACAGCAGCACACGAGATTGTGTGTGTGTCTAAGCAAATTTGTCTGTGTCTGTGTAGAGACAGCAATGTCCATCATGTGCATCTATGTGGGTGTGCCTGTGTGTGTCTATGTACACGTATGTTTGTGTGCGCGTTTGAGTGTACACGTGTCTGGATCCATGTGCATCATCGTCTTTCTCTTGTGCAACCCTCACTTCCTTCGCCTCACCATTGACGTCCGAACTTTCAGCTGCCTAGTCCCTAAGTTCTGGAATTCCCTCTCTCAACCTCTCCGCCTCTCCACCTTTCTCTCTTCTCCTTTAAGACGCTCCTTAAAACCTACCTCTTTGACCAAGCTTTTGGTCACCTGTCCTAATGTCTCCTTCTTTGGCTCGGTGTTAATTGTTTTTTGCCCAATAACACACCTGTGAAGCACCTTGGGCTGTTTTATCTCATTAAAGGCGCTCTATAAATGAAGTTGTTGTATGCATGTATGTGGATGTGACTGTTTCTCTGTGTGTCTGGCTTTGCCTGTGGCTGTGTTTGTCTGTCTGTGGCTGTGTGGCTGTGTGTGTGTGTGTGTCTATATATCTGCCCATGATGATGAAGGAATGGCGCTATATGTCCAAATCAGGATGGTGCGTGACTTGGAGGGAAACATGGAGGTGGTAGTGTTCCCATGCACCTGCTATTCTTGTGCTACTAGGTGGTGGAGGTCGCGGTTTGGGAGAAGCTTTGACGAGTTGCTGCACTGCACCCTGTAGATAGTGCACACTGCAGCCACGGTGCGCCGGTAGTGGAGGGAGTGAATGTTTAAGGCACTGGATGGGCTGCCGATCAAGCGGGCTGCCTTGTCCTGAATGAACGTGTGTAAATCTCTCCAGATTTTTGTTCAGGTTCATTGCTTCTGCCTCTTGGCTGATGAATGGATTCTTTGTGTTTTGCTGGTTTGACGTTACCCAGCGCACTCCTCCCCTCGCCAGCAGTCATCTCCCAGAGTCAGTGAACAGGTCCCCTCGGCTGATTGAGCCCAGCTCTCCACTGTGCACCAGCAGTGAGCGGGGGCTCCCGCTCTCAGTGTTTCTGTTCATGGTATTTGTTGCTTATTTTCGTCGTCTGTTCAGTTGCCCCCAAATCCGGGTTTTATTGGGGCTTTGAGCTTTCGTTAAAAAGAAGTATAATCGGAAGTAAAAAAACGCAAGGGCCTGGAATTGTCTTGTTTGTTCCGCCGTAACTCCAGCGGGAATCCAGTGGAATGCATTGGGAAAAGACAAGGACACGATCGCGTTGGGTCGCCGCCCATTCTGGGATTTCCTGGTTGGCCTTTTACCTCCACCCGCCCCTTACAGTGCCAGTGACACCAAGAGGGCAGAGACAGACTGGGGGAGGTCCCTGCACTGGGAATCCCCACTTACCCGGCTCCGAAGGGACCCAGTGCAGGACTGGAGGCCGGTAAACCAAGTGGCATGAGGTGAACCGGATTCTAGATTGGCGCAAGTGGGTCCCACGAGGGGGATTCTGGCCCAGGAAACCAGCCTGGACCCACGGAGAAGAGGTTCATTTATTTTTTAAATTGGATTGCCCACTGGCCCCATCCAAATGATGCGTCCTCCCATTGACCCCCACGAACTTTGGCAAAGTCAGTGCTGGAGGGCACCGATGGGCACGATCTTGGTGTTAGCTCTGAGACTGCACCACAACAACACCAACAACAACATATATTTATATAGCGCTTTTAATGTAATAGAACATCCCAAGGCGCTTCACAGGAGCGCTATCAACAAAAAAAAAAATTGTCACCGAGCCATATAAGGAGATGTTAGGGCAGGAGACCAAAAGCTTGGTGGAAGAGGCAGGTTTTAAGGAGCGCCTTAAAGGAGGAAAGAGAAGTAGAGAGGTTTAGGGAGGGAATTCCAGAGCTGAGGACCCAGGCAGCCGAAGGCACGGCCACCAATGGTTGAGTGATTAAAATTGGGGATGTTCAAAAGGCTAGAATAGGTAGAGTGCAGAGGTCTAGGGGGATTATAGGGCTGGAGGAGATTACAGAGATAGGGAGGGGTGAGGCCATGGAGGGATTTGAGAACAAGGATAAGAATTTTAAAATCGAGGTGTGGAATTGTGAGGAATTGCTGTTTTTAACGAAAGCCTCTCACGGTGTATCTTACTGTTTCAGGTTGTGTGCGGGATTATAGCGGGATTTTTACACTACTTGTTCCTGGCAGCGTTTGTTTGGATGTTTCTGGAAGGAGTCCAGCTGTACCTCATGGTCAGAAACATCAGGAATTTGAGGGTTCCCCACTCAGAGAAAATTGCCAAGTACATGTACTCCTGTGGCTACGGGGTCCCTGCAGTAATCGTGGTCATTTCTGCTGCAGTCTATCACGATGGCTATGGGTCACGCACGCAGTAAGTAACGTGTCCTGTTATTCCAGCCTTACAATGCAAATTGTGGCCTTACAGTTAAACTCAAATCACTGCTCTCGCCTATGGACTGGTAGATGTTTGGCCAATTAGTAGCTTATCTCAAGTCTTTCAAATAATCAGGATCGGCTGAAAACCAATATGGTGGGTATATTGCGTTTAATCAGAGTTTAAGACGGAACATAACATGCTAGTTATACAGCAAAATCATACGACCATGACAAGTAGCTGGTACCGGTCCCGATCAGACTGACGGCTGGCGTGTGTGATGAGTTCTCTGGCTTCCGGCCTCTCTCTCTCTCTCTCTCTCGGGCCTTCGAGTTGGTGAGCGTGGGATCACTCTCAAAAGAGCGTTCGACCAGCCCAACTTCTGTCTGACTCTCCCCTCCACCGTCTGTGTGGACAAGCACTCAGGGTGTTACTTTTATTCTCTTTTTAGGGGTGGGCCTGAGGCCAAGTTACTGACAAGACAATTTAACCTATAGAGGTTCCTCTAAAACCTCATCACCCAATGACCGCTCAAGTTCTTTGTCTTGGTTCTTGGATGAAAGCCCTCCCCAAAAGGAGGTCTCATTACCTCATTCAATTTGTCTTATTGTTTAATCTTTCTGAAGGTTTTTCCTTTGGAATTTATGTCTTATCTCTCTTGTCTCTACCCTCCCTAGTTTGGAGTCAGACATGCCATTCTTGGCCATCAGATGTTCATAAATGCTTGTTATCAGTTATTTATGTTCATGCTGTTCATGCAACTTTAGCTATGCAAAACTAACTATTTCATTATCAGACTATTGTACCATGGAATGAATCATTAAATTCCCAAAGATATCTTCTATTCTATTCTCATACACTGCTTAATTTACGCATTTTGAAGCAGTTTTGTTAAACAAAGTCAATTTAACATGGTTATTAGCAGTAATGGAAGAAATATAACGTTGGGCCTTGGTTGGTCAAATTAGAGAAACATAAACAAGGTTGAAATCCTAACTTGAAAACAAGATTATTTATGACTGTCACACTGCAGAATGCTATAACATCCACAGGGAACCAAAACACAGGCAGATTCTACGCATCTATCTAATTATTCTAATACTAGTCTGAGAGACTTTCTGTCTCTATTTCTAATACAATCATGTAAATACAGCATTACTCGCGTCACAGTTTTATCCGCAAAACCATATACATTTTGAACACCCCTGATTTCTAACATACTCCCCACCTTGAGAGGGAGAAAACTCTATTCTTTTCCCAATAATAATACAATTCATGTTACTCTCAACTATCTTCTCATTTTCTCTTTTCCTTGTCCCTTCCCCTCCTCTCCTCTGCTCTCTCCTGGCCTCTTTTCCTCCCCTTACCTTGTCTCCCCTCCCCTTACCTCGCTCCCCTGCTCTTAACTTCTCTTCCCTCCCCCTGTATCCTCCCCTTACCTCCTCTCCTCTCTCTTCCTCTCATCTCCCCTTTCTCCACCGAGCCTCTCTCCTCTTCTCACCTCTCTACTCTCTCCTCCCTTTCCTTCTCTCCTCTGCCACTCATCTACCCTCATTTCCTCTCCTCTCTCTACCCCATCCCTTCTGTCCTTTATCCTCTCCTTGCCACTCTCTCCGTTCCCTGGTCAGCAATCAGGAATGGGGTCCTGGCTGATTTCACCCCTTCCCCCGCCCCACCAATACCCAGCAATTGTAGCTCCTCTCCCAGTCACATCAGCACATACCAGGGACCTCCCTGGAGTCCTGTAGCTCAGGTCCACATCAGGCAGTCCACTTACCAATGTAGCTACTGAGTGCCTGTACCGGGGAGAAAGATGTATTTCATAGAATCACACAGCACAGAAGGAAGCCATTCAGCCCATCGTGCCTGTGCCGGCTCTTTGAAAGAGCCAATTAGTCCCACTCCCCTGCTCTTTGCCCGTAGCCCTGCAAAATTTTCATTTTCAAGCATTTATCCAATTCCCTTTTGAAAGTCACCATTGAATCTGCTTCTACCGCCCTTTCAGGCGACGCATTCCAGATCACAACCATTTGCGTTCATACCATTCATCCTTTAGCAAGTGGATTTCCGATATTTGTCAGCCTCAGTCAAGGTTGGGGGGAAGGGGTTGAGGTATCAGGCATGTATGAAGAGAAGGGAAACCCAGAGTGCAGGCACAAAACAGATTGTGGGGGCAAGTGAAGGAGGGGTGGAGCACATGGCCTCTCGTTTGAGGGATGGCTAAATTGACAGGCAGGTCCATGAGTTGCTGAGAGGAGGGTTGCCCAATCTGACACTAAAGGCCACTCTGCCCAGAGGGTACCCGGGCACCATTCTGGGCAGCAGGCAGTCAGCCGGCTCAACACTGTGTAAACTACCTGCAAGAGCTGGGAACAAACGGAGGAGAAGACAGCACATTTAAAGGGACCTGGTCAGGAAACAGCGCCCAACATGTACCACGTCTCATAGACGGCCCAAAGATTGCTTGCTGCAACATGTTACCTGTTCCCTGTCTACTGCTCGCTCATGTCAAGAGAAAGAAAAGAAAAAAGAAAAGCAAGAATGAAAGAGAAAAGAGAGAAAGACTGACTTGCATTTTCTAGCGCCGTTTACAACCTCAGAACGCTGTAAAGCCAATTATTTACTTTTGAATTGTAGTCACTTTTGTAATGTAGGAAACAACCATTTTGCGCACAGCAAGCTCCCACAAACAGCAATATGATGATGACCAGATCATCTGTTGGTTGAGGGATAAATGTTGGCCCCAGGACACCAGGAAGAACTCCCCCTGCTCTTCTTCGAAATAGTGGCCATGGGATTTTTTACGTCCACTTGAGAGGGGAGACGGGGCCTCGGTTTGACGTCTCATCTGAAAAACGTCAGCCTCGTGCACCACAGCGCAGGTTTCGCGAATAACCAGGGGCAGTGCGTTCAAAAGGCAGTCTGGACCCACGGACTCTGCCCCTGGTTTTCCTCCGCTCTCTGCGCTTGGTGCGTTCCCGTGAAACCGCCACATGGGGGTAGAATCCCCGACCCGTGACTAATGTCTGCATTTATTGAGGGTGAATGTCTCCTAAATGTCGGTCTATTACCTGCCAACGCAAGGAACGTATTATCATCCAATCAATGTGCGGGTTCTGAGAATATTTTTGCAGGATAAATCTCCTGCGATTCGCAGTTTGCGCTCTCCTGTGCGACTCATCGTTCCGACCGATTCACTTTCTTCTCTTAACTTCCAGCTGCTGGATCTCCACGAACCGCGGATTCATCTGGAGTTTCCTGGGGCCTGTGTGTCTGATAATTGGGGTAATTTTTATACCATCCATATCGAGGTTCTGGGGTTTTATTTGCGAGAGATTGCATCACATGACCATGTTTGAAACGTGCAGTAAACTCCTGCTCTGTTTATGTATCTAACTCCACCTCCATTTACATTAATTAGCAAGTTGCCCCTCATCTGCACCTCATAGCGTCCTCCACAGCCTCTCCCCCACAGGCTCTCTCCCCCCACAGCTTCTCTCTCCCCCCACAGCCTCTCTCTCCCCGATAGCCTCTCTCCCCACACAGCCTCTCTCTCCCACAGCCTCTCCCCCCACAGCCTCTCCCCCACAGCCACTCTCCCCCACAGCCTCTCCCCCCACAGCCACTGTCCCCCACAGCCTCTCCCCGACAGCCTCTCCCCCCACAGCCTCTCCCCTCCACAGCCTCTCGCCCACAGCCTCTCTCCCCCACAGCCTCTCCCCCACAGCCTCTCCCCCCACACAGCCTCTCCCCCCACAGCCTCTCCCCCCACAGCCTCTCGCCCACAGGCTCTCTCCCCCCCACAGCTTCTCTCTCCCCACAGCCTCTCCCCCCCACAGCCTCTCTCCTCCACAGCCTCTCTCCCCCACAGCCTCTCCCCCCACAGCTTCTCTCTCCCCCACAGCCTCTCTCCCACACAGCCTCTCTCCCCCCACAGCTTCTCTCTCCACACAGCCTCTCCCCCATCACAGCTTCTCTCCCCCCACCCACAGCCTCTCTCCCCCCACAGCCTCTCTCCCCCACAGCCTCTCTCCCCCACAGCTTCTCTCTCCCCCACAGCTTCTCTCTCCCCCACAGCCTCTCTCCCCCACAGCCTCTCTCCCCCCACAGCCTCTCTCCCCACAGCCTCTCTCCCCCCACAGCTTCTCTCTCCCCCACAGCCTCTCTCCCCCCACAGCCTCTCTCCCCCCACAGCTTCTCTCTCCCCCACAGCCTCTCTCCCCCACAGCCTCTCCCCCACACAGCCTCTCTCCCCCCACAGCTTCTCTCCCCCCCACAGCCTCTCCCCCCCACAGCCTCTCTCCCCCCACAGCCTCTCCCCCCCACAGACTCTCTCCCCCCACAGCCTCTCCCCCATTGCCTCTCTCCCCCACAGCCTTTCCCCCATTGCCGCTCTCCCCTGCCATGGCCACTGCCCCCCCTCCATAGCCACTCTTCCCCCATTGGCCACTGTCCCCTCACCCCCCTTGGCCTCTCACCCCCCGCCCGCTGCCTCTCTCCCCAAAACCAGTCGCTTCAGAGAAGAAAGGGAAAATATCACAAAAAAAAATTGTTGACAGCATCGACAATTTGAAAGCCCACCATATCTGGGTGTGAGCATCAGTTGATGAATCACATGAATTAAAGAGTTAAAAAGGGGTTGATTCCAGATCCAATCCACCAGAATCTGTTGACGTTCAGTCAACACATGTCTTCAAATCTTCCAACAGATCAACACAGTTCTGTTCTTCACAATACTCTGGATATTGAGAAAAGAAGTTTCCAAGCGCGACACTCAAGTGTCCAAACTTCAGGACACGAGGTGAGTGTCACGGCGTCTCGGACTTTACAGAAAACTTGGGAACAGATAAATATTTTGAAGTTTATAGGAAGGTTTATCAAATGAAAAATTTGCTGGGCTGTGGGGAAAGAGCTGGGGAGTGGGACTAATTGTCTCTTTCAAAGAGCCGGCACAGGCACGATGGGCCGACTGGCCTCCTTCTGCTCTATATGACTCTATAAGCTTTACATCTAAAAGGTCAGCATTATTAAAAGGAAAAGATTAAAAACTTGACACACATTTGAACTCTGGTCAATAAAGTCAGCGTGCAGATCAGAAATCATGAATAAATCTATACTTAAACATCACAGTCACAGTGCTGTGAATGAGTTTGGCAATCCGGTGCCATCTTATGTGGTAGGCCACATTGGCTGGGAACTGCAGAGGTTGCCACAGCTCATTCCATGGCAGCACCTCACAGCAAGTAGTCAGAAGACTTTCCTCCAATGACTTGGGCTCAACTTGAACCCAAGTCACAAAGGTGAAAGGTCGGTGTCCCAAGGTGAAAGGCCAGAGTTCCACAGGCCAAAGGCCAAGGTTTAACTTGCCATAGCTCAGTGGTAGCACTCTTGCCTCTGAGTCAGAAGGTCATGGGTTTAAGCTTTAATCCGTGAGCCCATAATCTAGATCGATACTTAAGTACAGTACTGAGAGAGTGCTGCACTGTCAGATGTACCATCTTTCAGTAACCAGTCAAGGCATACCACAGTGCCTCAGTGGTTAGGCTCTCACTTATTGAAAATGGTCATTGCCTGTCACTTTTGTGATGTGAATGTTACTTGCCATTTACTAGCCCAAGCCTCGATGTTGTCCAGGTCTTGCGACATGCGGGCCTTGCGACATGCGGGCCTATGATGTTTCCCAGAGGAACTCCTGCAACGATGTCCTGGGGCTGGGGAAATGATGGGCCTCCAACAATCACAACTATTTTTTTTGTGCTAGGTATGATCCAGACAGTGGAATGATTTCCCCTGATCCCCATTAACTTCAGTTTTTCTCGGGTTCCTTGGTGCCATAATTGGTCGATTGCTGACTTGATGTCAAGGGCAGTCATGCCTACCTCACATCTGGACCAAGGCATCAATGAGGTCTGCACCGAGTGGTCCTGACAGAACCCAAACTGAGCCTCGGTGAGCAGGTTATTGGTGAATTGGTGTCGCTGGATACCACTGTTGAAGACACTTTGCTGATGATTGAAAGTAGGCTGATCGGGCGATAAATGGTCGGGTTGGATTTGTCCTGCATTTTGTGGACAGGACACACCAGGGCAATTGTCCACATTGTCGGGTAGATGCCAGTGTTGTAGCTGTACTGGAACAGCTTGGCTAGAGGTACGGCTAGTGTTGGAGCACAGGTCTTCACCGCTACACCCGGGACGTTGCCCTGTAGCCTTTTCCATGTCCAGTGCACTCAGCTGTTTCTTGATGTCACGTGGAATAAATCGAATTGGCTGAAGACTGGTTTTTGTGATGCTCGGGACCTCAGGAGGAGGCCGAGATGAATCATCCACTTGGCACTTCTGGTTGAAGATGGTTGCAAACGCTTCAGCCTTGTCTTTTGCTGGGCTCCGCCATTGTTGAAGATGGGGATGTTCATGGAACCTCCTTCTCCCGTAAGTTGCTTAATTGTCCACAGCCAATCATGACTGGATGTGGCAGGACTGCAAAGCTTTGATCTGATCTATCGGTTGTGGGATGGTTTAGCTCTGTCTAGAGCATGTTGCTTCCACTGTGTAGCGTGCATGTAGTCCTGTGTTGTACCTTCACCAGGTTGGTGCTGGTTGGTCTCTGGCTTGATGGTAATGGTAGAGTGATGGATAAGTTGAGCCATGAGGTTACAGATTGTGGTAGAATATAATTATGCTGCTGCTGATGGCCCACATCATCTCATGGATGCCCAGTTTTGAGCTGCTAGATTTGTTTTTATTCTATTCAACTTAGCATGGTGGTAGTACCACACGACACGATGGAGGGTGTACTCAGTGTGAAGACGTTACTTGGTCTCCACAAGGACTGTTTGGTGGTCTCTCCTACAATGCTGTCATGGAGAGACACATCTGCCCACACATAAACCAGGTCAAATAGGTTATTCTCTCGTGTTGGTTCTCTCACCACTTGCCGTAAGCCTAATGCTCAGGACTCGGCCAGCTCAGTCAGTGGTGGCACTACCGAGCCAGTCTTAGTGATGGACATTGAAGTCCTCCTTGCTACCCACAGTGCTGTATCTCACTGATCTCTCTTTGTTGCAGGATGCTGACGTTTAAAGCCATTGCACAGGTGTTTATCCTGGGCTGTACTTGGATTTTTGGATTGTTTCAGCTTCAGAAAGAAGCCGGGGTGATTACCTATTTATTCACCATCGTCAACAGTTTCCAGGGCACCTTCATCTTCATCCTCCTCTGTGTGTTAAATCCCAAGGTAGGGAATATTGCCTCGTTCGATCTCTAAGTGACGGTTTTAAGCTGATAGGACAGGTACCATCTTGTGGAATCAAAGTCCTTTCTCCTTTTTCCCTCTCCTGACAGAGCTGGCGAGAACTGGGGTTTGCTTCCATGAGTGCTCTCCAGGCCCTTGTCTGAGTGGCCACTCTTTAGGTGTGAGACCAGGCAGTGAATGCAGGCATGGTATTGGAGCAACAGCATCAAGCTCTGTCCTTCCGTCATCAGACACCCTCTTTCCGTCGGGAACACTGAAAAGTGCTCGGGAGCGGGAGTGCCGGCTGATTGCTTCCCCTCCCTTTCTAACCCTGGGACACTGAGGCCAACTGTAGCCCCCAAATTGTGCCCCGTCTGCGATCAGCAAGTTCAGCACAGACCAGGGACAGTACCTGGAACCTTCTGCAATAAACAGTCTTTCAGAAAGTCACAGTCGGTATTGAATATGATGAAGAGTTTTATTCTTATTTCATACAAACATCTTCAGCCTTTCCAACACATTCAGTTATAAAGTGGGCATCGCACAGAGGTGACCTTTAGGAAGGAGGTGAAGGCTTTGGAGAGGGTACAGAAGAGATTTACTAGAATGGTTCCAGGGATGAAATATTACAATTATGTGGATAGACTGGAGAAGCTGGGGTTGTTCTCCTTGGAGCTGAGAAGGCTAAGAGGAGATTTGATAGAGGTGTTCAAAATCATGAAGGGTTTCGATAGAATAAATAAAGAGAAACTGTTTCCAATGGCTGAAGGGTCGATAACCAGAGGGCACAGATTTAAGGTGATTGGCAAAAGAACCAGAGGCGACATGAGGAAAAACTTATTTACGCAACGAGTGGTTAGGATTTGGAATGCACTGCCTGATAGGATGGTGGATACAGATTCAATAGTAGCCTTCAAAAGGAATGGGATAAATACTTGAAGGAGAAAAAATGGCAGGGATACGGAGAAGAGCGGGGGAGTGGGACTAACGGGTACGGTAGCATAGTAGTTATGTTACTGGGCTAGTAATCCAGAGGCCTGGATCAATGAGCTGTATACAGTTCAAATCCCACTCACAGCAGCTGGTAGAACTTAAATTCAGTTAATGAAATAAATCTGGAATATAAAATGGTAACAAAGAAAATGTTAAAAACCCATCTGGTTCACTAGTGTCCTTTAGGGAAGGAAATCTACTTTCCTTACCTGGTATGGCCTATATGTGACTTGAGAGTTGCAGCAATGTTGTTGACTCTTAACTATCTTCTGATAGAGCCTAGCAAACCACTCAGTTGCTAAAGCAGCTCTCCACCACCTTCTCAAAGGGAAATTACAGATGGACAATAAATGCTGGCCTTGCCAGTGACACCCACATCCTGTGAATGAATAAAAAAAGCTGGATTGCTCTTCGGAAGAGCCAGCATGGGCTGAATGGCTTCCTTTGGTTCTTTTCTATGATTCGAAGAAGATTTACAATAAGCAGAGGAAGTGTAATTTATTGCAGGAAGTATCAGTCGCAGGAGTTTCGACCAGCGATACATAAAGAACGAAAGACTTGTATTTATACAGCGCCATTCACGACCTCAGGACACAGCCAATGAAGTACTTTTGAAGTGTAGTCATTGTATAAATTAACTCTGTTTAAATTCCACATAATTTATACCAAGAGCACGTTGACTCCGAACAATAATAATGTGGCAAGGTCCCAGATTTAGTGTGAAACTCTAATTGTTCTCATTCGGTTAACTATCGCCGGAGTAATGACTGTGTGTTGTATCTTGCCTTAAGGTGAGGGCGGAGTACCGGAAATGGTTTGCCAAGACGTGCAGAGCAAAGGCTTCACCGGAGAATACAGCCACCACAATGACAGCCATGTCGGTGAGTGGGTCTCGGCTCATAACGTAGAATCTTAGAATCATACAGCACAGAAGGAGGCCATTCGGCCCATCGTGCCTGTGCCGGCTCTTTGAAAGAGCTCTCCAATTAGTTCCACTCCCCCCGCTCTTTCTCCATAGCCCTGCAAATTTTTCTTTTTCAAGTTTTTATCCAATTCCCTTTTGAAAGTTACTATTGAATCTGCTTCCACCGCCCTTTTGGGCTGCTTAAAAAAATTCTTCTCATCTCGCCTCTGGATCATTTGCCAAGTACCTTCAATCTGTGTCCTCTGGTTAGCGACCCTCTTGCCAGTGGAAACATCTTATCCCGATCTACTCTATCAAAACCCCTCATAATTTTGAACACCTCTATTAAATCTCCCCTTAACCTTCCTTGCTCTGAGGAGAACAATCCCAGCTTCTCTGGTCAAGTCAAAAACAGAATTCTTGGGTAGTTAGCCGAAGCACTGCCTTCTTTTTAAAAAGACTAACACAAGAACCTACACAGATTGACAGGATATGCAGCCAGCAGGTGGTTTGACACGTTGGACCCCCTGGGACACATCTCATTGTCTTGGCTGTGCTCTTTGATGTAGGGAAAGATTTGAATATATTTTGTCTGTGTTTAAATTGTGAATTCTGGGAGATTCTCTCACTGCTAACTTACCTGACGAAGGAGCGAACTGTTCCGAAAGCTTGTAAAATTAAATAAATCTGTTGGACTATAACCTGGTGTTGTGCGACTTCTCATTTTTGTCCACCCCAGTCCAACGCCGGCATCTCCACATCATGACCTCTATTGACACCGCAAACTGCCGGCTCAAAGTGGAGAGAATCGCCAAGAAGATCGCGCATATTGACACAGACATCAAGTACCTGCAGAGATGCAAGAAAGCAGACAAGATTCCGAAAGGACTACAGATCACGAACCCACTCAAGTCGACATACAACACAGACTACGCTGAGAGACTTTGCCGTCGTACCTCTCGCACACTCCTCAACCATCTCGTACACCAGCTCTACAACAGACGTCGCAACCTCGAAACCAAGATAGAGTCCATGCTCTCAGCCTGTGCTCAGGACACAGCAGACCAGCTACGAGACACCGCCAAACAGACGAGGCAACGGAACTACGCTGCCTACATGCGCATCAAGAACAGGAAGCTTGAGAAACTCGGCGTAACCACCAGCTACAACCAAGCCTCCCCCGGTACCACGGTTGCAACCACAGGGAAGTCCATCGTCAACCTGTCGGACCACACCCTTCAACCAGACGAAATCGAAGTTCTCGCCCTAGGGCTCAAGTTCTGCCCCACCACCAAAATGGACCCCATCGGTCTCGCGGCGGACACAGAGGAATTCATCAGGAGAATGAGGATCCGGGAATACTACCACAAATCCCAAGATGTCAGCAACATTCCTAATGGGACAATCAATGATCCGGAACAGCAGACAGAGGGAACCGCAGTGCTACAACCGAGGAAGAAAGAGTCAAATTGGACCCCTCCGGAGGGTCGCAACCCTAAGCTTGACATGTATGCTCAAGCTGTCAGGAAATGCATCAACGCCAGATTCATCAGCCGTACTCACAAGACAGTCCAGAATGTCACCCGAGCACAACGCAACGCCATCCACGCACTCAAGACCAACCGCAACATCGTCATCAAACCAGCGGACAAAGGAGGAGCCATCGTCATACAGAACAGAATGGACTATTGCAAAGAAGCATACCGACAACTGGACAACCAGGAACACTACAGACAGCTACCCGCAGATCCGACCAAAGAACACACCCGCCAACTCAATAGACTGATCAAGACCTTCGATCCAGACCTTCAAAACATCCTGCGCGCTCTCATCCCACGTACTCCCCGCGTAGGAGACTTTTACTGCCTCCCAAAGATACACAAAGCCAACACACCCGGACGTCCTATCGTATCAGGCAATGGAACCCTGTGTGAGAACCTCTCTGGGTACGTCGAGGGCATCCTGAAACCCATCGTACAGGGAACCCCCAGCTTCTGTCGCGACACTACAGACTTCTTGCAGAAACTCAGCACCCATGGACCAGTTGAACCAGGAACACTCCTCGTCACAATGGACGTATCGGCACTCTACACCAATATCCCCCACAATGACGGCATCGCTGCGACAGCCTCAGTACTCAACACCAACAACAGCCAATCTCCGGACGCCATCCTACAACTCATCCGCTTCATCCTTGACCACAATGTCTTCACCTTCGACAACCATTTTTTTACCCAAACACATGGAACAGCCATGGGGACCAAATTCGCACCCCAATATGCCAACATCTTCATGCACAAGTTCGAGCAAGACTTCTTCGCTGCACAGGACCTCCAACCAACGCTGTACACCAGATACATCGACGACATCTTCTTCCTTTGGACCCACGGCGAAGGATCACTGAAAGGACTACACGATAGCATCAACAGGTTCCATCCCACCATCAAACTCACCATGGACTACTCCTCAGAATCGGTTTCATTCTTGGACACACGAATCTCCATCAAAGACGGACGCCTCAGCACTTCACTCTACCGCAAGCCCACGGACAACCTCACGATGCTCCACTTCTCCAGCTTCCACCCTAACCACGTTAAAGAAGCCATCCCCTATGGACAAGCCCTGCGAATACACAGGATCTGCTCAGACGAGGAGGAACGCGATGGACACCTACGGACACTGAAAGACGCCCTCGTAAGAACGGGATATGACGCTCGACTCGTCGATCGACAGTTCCGACGGGCCACAGCGAAAAACCGCATAGACCTCCTCAGAAGACGAACACGGGACACAACCAACAGAGTGCCCTACGTCGTCCAGTACTTCCCCGGAGCGGAAAAACTACGCCATGTTCTTCGCAGCCTTCAACATGTCATCGATGATGACGAACACCTTGCTAAGGCCATCCCCACGCCTCCACTACTCGCCTTCAAGCAGCCGCCTAACCTCAAAAGTACCATCGTTCGCAGCAGATTACCCATCTTTCAGGAGAACAGCAACCAAGACACCACACAACCCTGCCACGGCAACCTCTGCAAGACATGCCAAATCATGGACACAGATACCATCATCACACGTGAGGACACTACCCACCAGGTACACGGTACATACTCATGTGACTCGGCCAACGTTGTCTACCTGATACGTTGCAGTAAAGGATGCTCCAGAGCATGGTACATCGGCGAGACCATGCAGACACTGAGACAACGTATGAACGGACACCGCGCAACAATCGCCAGGCAGGAGGGTTGCCTCCCAGTCGGGGAACACTTCAGCAGCCAGGGGCATTCAGCCTCGGATATGCGGGTAAGCGTTCTCCAAGGCAGCCTTCGAGATACACGACAGCGCAAAATCATAGAGCAGAAACTGATAGCCAAGTTCCGCACTCATGAGGATGGCCTCAATCGCGATATCGGGTTCATGTCACGATACAGAACGTGACTTGACATGGCCGGTCTTCCCAGGTGTTTTTTTTTTTAAAAAGACTAACACAAGAACCTACACAGATTGACAGGATATGCAGCCAGCAGGTGGTTTGACACGTTGGACCCCCTGGGACACATCTCATTGTCTTGGCTGTGCTCTTTGATGTAGGGAAAGATTTGAATATATTTTGTCTGTGTTTAAATTGTGAATTCTGGGAGATTCTCTCACTGCTAACTTACCTGACGAAGGAGCGAACTGTTCCGAAAGCTTGTAAAATTAAATAAATCTGTTGGACTATAACCTGGTGTTGTGCGACTTCTCATTTCTATATTCAGACTCTGCTTTCTTCAGCTGGCCCTACATCTTGGCTTCACATATCAACATTGACTTCAGTTACCCATTCGTTTGGTTACAGTGACCCAATCAATGTGGTTTCCTTTACTTCATTCTCATCACAACCATCAACTTCGAACTGCAGCCTCACTGATGAGCCCACCGGGGCGGAAAGGTGATCCTGTGATAACAAGAGACCGGGTTCTGCATCTCAACAAATGCTACATGTTCCCCATCACTGACTGAAGGCTCTGACTGACCCAATCCATGCTGAAAGTGAAGAATTGTATATTTTGGGCTGTGTGTGATCAGCATATATTATGAAATTTGAGTCGCTGAGAAATGTTGCATAGAATACATACGGCCCAGAAACAGGCCATTCGGCCCAACTGGTCCATGCCGGTGTTTATGCTCCACACGAGCCTCCTCCCAGCCCTCTTCATCTCACGTCCTTCAACTCCTTTCTCCCTCATGTGTTTATCTAGCTTCCCTTTAAATGTATCTACGCTATTTGTCTCAACTACTCCCTGTGGAGCGAGTTCCACATTCTAACCAGTCTCTGAGTAAAGAAGTTACTCCTGAATTCCTTATTGAATTTATTGGGGACTATCTTATATTGATGTATTTTTAAACCACATGATTGATCTGTAGAGGCAGCAAAGTTTCAAACTCTTCATCACAACCTTGTTTTGTCTCTATTACAATGATCAGAGGCTTCCCGAACTTTCACTTTAATTTCTCCTTCGCTGTAGATTTGCTGGCCTGCGCACTCTCCCTACACCCCCCCACCCTTCTACTGTGTCAGGAATTTACATGTACTACCTCCAATCATCCTCACGGTTTTGAAATCAAGACTCGTTCTTTCCCATGACGTCAACGCTGTGGATTTCCTGACCTGCCTCAGTCTTCAGGCTTTGTAATATGTTATAAGTGTCACCCTTGTAATTGACGCGTATGGTGATGGTGAGCGGTTAGCGCCATTTGTCCGATATAGGGGGCAGCCTGTGATAAGCGTGGACAGTTTAATTGGTCGGGACTGTACCCAGATTTTCCAGTCGGTGTTATTTTAATGCTGGTATTAACTCATTTATTTAAATGGATTCACGGTGATTCAGATTTCTAAGCCTGCTACACTTGTGAACTTTGACCTACTGTGCCGTAGGCCTCAGCCCCTCACTCGGTTTCTCAATGTTCCAGTGCTCCCATCTTGCTTCTCTGTATTGGGTTCTCTTCTGACCAAATCCTGTGCCCCGAGTTTGTTTTCTAGACCGGAGTTAACTCACTGAACACGATCATAAGAATTTATTTCCCATTTTGATGCAGAGCTCGGAGCAAAGATGAAGCTGCTCTCCTCTCGTCGGTTGTGCGACGTAGGCCGAACGGATGGAGAAGTGAAGACCATCATCCTCTTTGCTGCAGCGATGAGAATGGACTTTACAAAGATGTTGGAACTATCCTGCCCAGAAATACAACATGGAAACAGGCCATTCGGCCCAACCAGTCCGTGTCGGTGTTTACCCTTCACACGAGCAAATAGTTCTAATCATATCCACTTAGTTCCAACCCTCCTTTCAACCCAAATTCCTTCAGCCACTTATCCAACCTCATCTTGAATGTTGCCGTAGTTTGTGCCTCAATCACTAGCCCTGGAAGTGAATTCCACAGACTAACAACTCTCTGTGTGAAGAAGTTTCTCCTGGCCTATGTTCTAACTCTTTTACATTCAATCTTCTATCTATGGCCTCTCGTTCTTGACCCCTCAACTGCTGGAAACAGTGGGGGGGAATTTTTCGGGGGGGCTCAGCGGGCGCGATCGGTGGCGGGTCGGGTGGGAGCATTTTTTTTGACAACGGGTTGGGAATCCGCTATCAACCCGCCGCCACGCGACTTTCCCAGATGTTGGGTGTGTCAGGGCTAAACAGACCCGACACGCAGCGGCGGGGGAGGCAATTCAGGTCATTATGACCTTGTTAACAGCCCATTAAAAAGTATCTTGAGCTCACCTTTACATTTTACGAGGTCACCCATGGGGTCCACACTGCTCGGGGATCACGTCAGGTTAGGAGTTCGGGAGTTGTATGACCATGAAATCATCTCATTACTTGACAGCTGCAGATGTGCTATAGAAGCTCCCATCTCACAGCTGTTCACTTTCCAAGCTCAGAAGCTCTTGCTTACTGCATTTGGAAGACAGATTGCCTCTGTCGTCTCAAGTTCACCTGCCATCTATTACATCAGCATCGGTGCCCTTGAAACTATCTCACCTTGGTCCTCAGAATCTCACCACAATCAGACCCAACACCAGCAGCACCAGGCACACCCGCAGCACCAACAACAACACCAACCTCTGCAATCAACTGATGCTGCACAGGGCATCAGCACCCAACCACGTTGCTGCCCGGGAGGCCAGGGATGGCCTCACCATGGCCAGATTTACTTCACTTGACGCTGTACACCCTGGCTGCCACATAATGCATCACCCCACACCAACACCATAAAGCATCCCTACAATGCCCAAGCCATTCCTTTCACACTCATGACCATTGCGGGGGGAGGGGGGAGATACTGTTATGTCTCACCATTCACTGCAACTCACTAAGCCACTTCCAAAGGTGCACACAAATCTGTCCAAGAATGCAAAGCGTTGACAGCACATTAACAGAGACTTTACATGAACATTGGCTAAAACACCCAAGTGCTGACCCTTGTGTGTTGTGAGTTGGCATGATTGGACTAGGATGAGGGTGAGTGCGAGGGTTGGTTAGTGAGATGGGGAAGTGATAATGTAGATAGAGGGGGATGGGTGGAGGTGCAAGGTAAGTTGGTGTGAGTAAGGATGTGCAGGAGTAGGGTAGGGAAGGCAGAGTGATGGGGATGTGATGAGGGGCACAGCAGGATGAGGTTGAGTGTGGCTTCGCAGTAACATTTCATGATCTACTGAGATCATTGAAAGGTTTGTGCCACTGCAGCCTGGTCCTCCTAACGACATCCCTGCTTGTGTGCTCCTGTGCAATGTGCAACCAGGCTGCATTGGTCTCCTGGGGTGGTCTCCTCCGCCCATTGGAAGAGCAGAGAACCTCCATGCGTGCTCTGACTCCCTGCATAAGCATATGGAGGGAGTTATGGGAGAGCCTGGGTGCAGCCGTGCACCTCTGTGCAGTGCTTGTCAGTGTTTGCAGCACCTCAATGCTGTAGAACACTGAAAGCACAAATATCAAATTAAATCTGCACATGGTCCCTTTAAGGAAACCGGCTGATGAAGCATCATCAAATGACGTCATCAGACCCGCTTCCTTTAATTGGCCGGCAAATACGCTGGGCGGCCTTAACAAGCCCAATCAACGTAAAATCATTCTACACAGCGGGTTGGAGCCAGCAGCGGGGTCGGGACCCGCCACCGGTGTTGCCCGCCACGGACCCGCCGAGGTTGGGGAAATCGCGGCCAGGATCATTCTATCTAACCTGTCCTCATCCTTTCATAATTTAAAATATTTCTAACAAATGAACATCGGAAGAGGAGCAGGCCATTCAGCTGTGGAAGTGTATTTTTGTCTCGGACACAAAATGGCTTCCTAGAGACAAAGAGTGATACAAAATGGCCGACTCTGACTTGTTTGGGAAAAGATAAAGTTGTTTATGACTTCATGGAGATGAATTTAAACTTTGCAGACTATGTTGTTTGCATAGTACAGAACAAAAAGGCTTCTTCTAATCAACTTGAGATAACCAAGGACGAGTGAAGTAAACAGCCAGGTGCCTTGGCCTTGGTGGGAGAAGAAGAACAGACAGACAGACTCCAATTACTGTAGAGATTAGCTAGTCTCATCGTAAGGCATTTCTATTTTTTTTTTACTTTTAACTGAGCTTACTTTAAACAACATGTCATGTGATATGGAAAGCTTGTATTATCAGTGTATAAGAATGTTCCATTTTCTGTGATTTTTCAGTGTGTCATCGTAGCTATTTGACTACGGTTGCATTCTCCTTGCAAGCAAGTAAATAATAAAGCCTTCTTTGACGATATTGTTTCAAGAGTCTTACTCGGAAGTCGAAACTTCGAAACAGCCCCTCGAGCCTGCTCTGCCATTCAATTAGATCCTGGCTGATCTGTACCCCAACTCCATTTACCTGCCTTTGCTCCGTATCCTGTGATACCCTCACCTATCAAAAATCTATCGATCTCAGTCTTGAAAATTTCAATTGGCCCCCAGCATCCACGGCCTTTTGGGGGAGACATTTCCTCATTTCCACGACCCTTTGTGTGGAAAAAATGCTTCCTGATTTCAGTCCTGAATGGCCTGGCTCTAATTTTAAGGCAGTGCCCCCTTATTCTGGACTCCCCCACCAGAGGAAATCATTTCTCTCTATCTACCGGATCACACCCCTTTATAATTTTTAAAGACCTCATCAAAAAGGATTGCGAATGGCAAAAAGTTGAAATAACGATCTAACTTTTCTAAAAAATGCTGTTTTATTGATATTAAAACACAACAGTTTGACAGAGAGAGATGCTTCCAACCTTAGTCAGTAGTACGTCTCAAAACTCGGAACGATCAATTCTTCTGCTTCGGGAGATGGAGGGGTTAATTCTTCCTTGACATCCTTCTTGGGCTCTGCTTCTGGTCTGTCCTTCCCTTTCACTTTACAATGACTATTTTTGTACTCTTGAGGCTGCTACACAAACAGCTCCTGATATTTTTCTCTCTCCTCACGGTTTTAGAGGACAGTTCTCTTGTTTCCTTATCTCTCCTTGTCCTTCCAAAGTACAGCAAATCTTGAACTAAGGCGACAGATATGTACTTTTTACCAGACCTCATGGGTAGGGTTGTCAATCCTCCTGGAGTTCCCTGGAGTCTCCAGGAATTAAAGATTAAACCTCCAGGACACGGCTGGGAGCAACACCCAGGAGACAAATCATTGGGTATTTCTTTTCTTTGAACACTTCCATTTATTAGTTATAAAAATATTGGCGATGAGAAGAAAGACTGTTTGACTGATGGTCAAGAATCGTCCGATTGCTTTCCAATTGCCAATGGGAAGGCGGGGCGCCATGATGATGGAGATGTTGGACAACCAGTGGCGGGAGTGTGGGGGAGGGGTGGATTGGGGCGGTTGGGGGAGGGGTGGATCGGCGCGGTTGGGGCAGGGGTGGATCAGGGCAGTTGGGGGGAGGGTGGATCGGGGCGGTTGGGGGAGGGGTGGATCGGGGCGGTTGGGGGCGGAGCTCATGCGATGAAACCTCCAAGAATACGTCTAACCAGAGCTGCCAACCCTAATCATGGACAGCGAGCAAGAACCACTGTGCATTCTTCAACAGAGCAGGTAGTAACAGTTCTGAGTTTCTCATCTCTTTAAGTTTTAAAAGTCTATATTGAAAAGTCTTAAGTCCTTAATCCCAAACCACGTTGCTTTGTCAGAAAAGCCAATGCACAAGAGGCTCCTGCAGTAATGTACATGATTTTGAACCCATTTGCAATATTTGGGAGACTGCTACACATTGCATAGAATGTACAGCACGGAAACAGGCCATTCAGCCCAACTCGTCCATGCCGGTGTTTATGCTCCACACGAGCCTCCTCCCAGCCCTCCTCATCTCACCCTATCGGCATATCCTTCTATTCCTTTCTCCTTCATGTGTTTATCTAGCTTCCCCTTAAATGCCTCTATGCTATTCGCCTCAACTACTCCATGTGGTAGCGAGTTCCACATTCTCACCACTCTTTGGGTAAAGAAGTTTCTCCTGAATTCCCTATTGGATTTATTAGTGACTATCTTGTATTCATGGCCCCTAGTTTTGGTCTCCCCCACAAGTGGAAACATCTTCTCTACGTCTACCCGATCAAACCCTTTCATAATCTTAAAGAGCTCCATCAGGTCACCCCCTCAGCTGTATTAAATATAATAAAACTGTTACATTTTTATCTAGCTATAGATAAACAGGGGAAATGTGCTTTAGAAATGGCCCATCAAGATGGAGGTTTTTTCCTTATTGAAATGAAAGATGGAGACTGGAGCCCAGCTTTCTATAAGATCACAGTGGGGTTAGTTGCTCAGTAAATTAGCCATGATGCTGAAGGTTCTCGGTGACAAGCGATCCATTGGTCCTACGAGGTACAATGACGATTCGAATTTAAACTGCAACATATGCCAATCAGATTGAATGATGTGGTTACAATTCTAGTCAGCCGTAGCTCAGTTGGTAGTACGCTTGCCTCGGAGTCAGAATATCGTGGGTTCAAATCCCCCTATTGAACGTGTAATCTAGGCTGATACTCCAGTGCAGTACTGAGGGAGTGCTGCACTGTCAGAGGTGCCGTCTTTCAGATGAGACTTTAAACCGAGGCCCCGTCTGCTCTCTCAGGTGGATGTTAAAGATCCCACGGCACTATTTCGGGGAAGAGCAGGCGAGTTCTCTCTGGTGTCCTGGGCTAATATTCATCCATCACTCAATATCACTAAAAACAGATGATCTGGTCATTTATCGCATTGCTGTTTGTGGGACCTGGCTGTGTGTGAATTGGATGCCATGTTTCCTACATTACAACAGTGACTCCACTTCAAAAGTACTTCATTGGCTTTGGGGCATCGGGAAAGGAGCTGTATGAAGGCAAGTTCTTTCTTTCTTTATATCCGTAAGGCTGAGCATTGTGATGAACTTAATGACCGCTATCTGTTAAATTAGCCGTGCTGATTGGCTCTTAGCTGAAAATGTGCACCAACAACAACAACAACTTGTATTTATATAGCGCCGTTAACATAGTAAAACGTCCCAAGGTGCTTCACTGGAGTGTTATCAAACAAAATTTGACACCGAGCCACATAAAGAGATATTAGGACAGATGACCAAAAGCTTAGTCAAAGAGGTAGGTTTTAAGGAGCATCTTAAAGGAGGAGAGGGAGGTAGAGAGGCGGAGATTTTTAGGCAGGGAATTCCAGAGCTTAGGGCCCAGGCAGCTGAAGGCACGGCCACCAATCGCAAACCAGTTCCAGTCACTAGGTGGGTAAGAAAAGCTACCAATCAACAAGCAGCAAGCACCACAAAATGGAGCAAATCTTTCGAGTCATTCGAAACTGGAATCTTCTGACTTTTAAAGCAAAGGGGGAAAAATTCAGTCGCGCCCCGTTTGGGGCGCAAATATTGTCCGGTCGCAAAAATTAGCGCCTGGCGCTAATTATCGCCACTGACATAAAACTTCACTTTTTTCGACCCCTGAGGTGATTGGAGCGCTAAATCAGGCGCTTCACACCTGTCTTAAGGCGCAAAGGCCGAGGAGCGAGGCGCTAACTCAGAGCGCTGGCGAAGCTCATGTGATGTTAGTCAGCAATGGAACACACACTCAATGGCACCGGCCAGTTCTTAAAGGGGATGGTTGATCTTGCTTTCCATCCACATCCTGCTCATTGCAGCCTTGAATCCCGGCCTGGAGAGACCTGCACATCAAATCTGCTGGAAAGAACAATGGAGAGTACCAGGGAAAGAGCTTAGAGTGCAGCCCCAACAGTCTCTTCTAAATCGATACAAGGAATGGCAAATCAAAATGAACCTGCAAAGTGCTGCTCAGTACCCAAAACTCCTTCACACAATGTTGAATCTCTCCAGATGTCTCTCTCTCTCTCTCTCAGAATGCGTAGTTCAAAAATGGCACCAACGATAAAAGGCAGGAAGCGGTCACCTTTAAATAGCGCTCCCCCAGTCCCTTCATGACTGCAGAACGCTCCCCTCAACCTGTCGTTGCTAGCGTCAGGCGGTAAGGCAGGGGGCGCCACTCAATATCCGCTCCGGGGCGATACTGGGGCGTTGTGCACTCGACTGACATCACGATCTGCCGGCGCAGGAGATCGTGGCGGTAGTGTTTAGCGCCGCCGCAAAATGTCTAGTTAAGTTCGCGAGCGGCGCAAACATCGCTGCGCCCGGGCGCTAGCTGCTTTGCGCCCCATTAGCGCCCTCTTAAGGCGCTAACGGGAGGCGCAACCAACTGAATTTTTCCCCCTTGGTTCTTTAAATTGCAGTACAAGCACTTGAAGCACATTAAAAATAAACTAAAAGTATATTTCAATTTAACCAGAGTGCTACCAAAGGGCAGAAACACGGGCCTCAAGTTGACAGCTAGGGTGGAAGAGCCAGCACAGGCATGACGTAATTCCTATCATACTTTCTGCAATCGGAAGAAATCATTGCCACACATGTCAAAGAGGTTTAATTTGTTCTTGTATGTTAATCGAGAGATCACCGTTCCTTCCTTATTCGCGGAAACGTGCAACTTTACTCAGTACGTTTTCTTGGAAGTTGATTGTGTGACCACTGAGCAGCCAATCAGGGAGCTCCAGTCAGGACATCCTGGGCTTGCGGTCCCTTAACTTTCTGACCATCGATTTCAGCGGACAGAAGATAAAGGGCTGAGGCCCACAATTCCCCCAACCAGCACTGCCTGCCAGCACCATGCGCTCGATGGGGGAACCAACCCTTCTGGTCACACACGCACCCACGCAATAATTCCTTCACGGATTTTTTATAGAAGAGAAAGAGAGGGATAGAGAGAAATAGGGCAGGCCAGAAAGGCAGTGGGGAGACGTTTGGAGGAAGCAAGCAGACTGGAGAACCCTGGGTGTTTTCAATCACAACCTCGCGGCAAAATGTCTGCTGAGTAACTCTTCAAAGAATATTATTGAAGAGTTTTACCAATTGGCACTCCCTCCCTTCAAAAGGACCATTTTACAAACTTCTGACGATCACAAGCAGATGGTGAAATCCTGCGGAGATTAGGAAGATGTTTATGAGATTACGATATTGTAACCAACGCAGGGAACTCTGTTTTCTTAGTGTCTCCAATCTTCCCTCATGATTCTGACTCGGGACCATTCTCCTGGCTCTTGGCTGCCGCGTTTCCTACATTACAACAGTGACTACACTTAAAAAGTACTTCATTGGCTGTAAAACCCTTTGGGATGTCCTGAGGTTGTGCAAGGTGCTATAGAAATGCATTTAGTATACTGTATTCGCTGCTCATGGTGCGGTCTCCTCTACACTGGGGAGACCAAACGCAGATTGGGTGACCACTTAGCGGAACACCTCCGTTCAGTCCGTTATCGTGACCCCGTGCTTCCGGTTGCCTGTCACTTTAATTCTCTGCTCCACTCCCACTCTGACCTCGGCCTCTTACACTGTTCCAACGAAGCTCAATGTAAGCCCGAGGAACAGCACCTCATCTTTCAATTAGGCATTTTACAACTTTCTGCACTCAAGATCAAGTTCAACAATTTCAGACTATACCTTCGACCCCTATTTTTCCTTTCTTTTCTCTCATATGGCAGCTGTTGATGATTCTGCCATTGCCATTTACACCTCATCCAGAGTCATCTTTTGGTTCTTAACTTGTCTCATCTCCTTTTGCCTTGCGCCATCATCCCTTTTGTCTTTTAATCTCTCCTGCCTTCCATCCAATCACAGCCCTTCCCTTTTGTTCTTTCCTCCCCTCCTCCCTTTCCCTGCCCCTGCACCTGCTTAAAAGCATGTTACATCTCTAACGTTTTCCAGTTCTGACAAAGGGTCTCTCTCTACAGATGCTGCCTGGCCTGCTGAGCATTTCCAGCATTTTCTGTTTTTATTTCAGATTTCCAGCAATCCACTTTTCCGTCCGTGGACAATAAATCGGGCACCTTGCCTTTAAGGCGCATGCTGCCTTTAGGGCATGAAAAAAGGAGTGGGCGTCGCCCTCAGTGTGAACTTAAAAAGAGCGGACGTTGCCTTCAACCAGTAGGGTTTTGCAGAGAGAAGTTGTAGCAGCCATTTTTGCCAAGGAGTATGTAATTAAAAGCCATGTGCTCCACATATTGACTCGGACTCAATTCGTGCTTCGCGGCAGCCACAACATTGGTGACCCCGACGCTCAGAACGTATTCCGAGCACTGCAATGGCGGACACGAACGCAGTTTCCGTGAAACTGCCGGAGTTTTGGGAAAACCAGCCTGAAGCCTGGTTCCTCCAAGCCGAGTCCCGATTCCGGCTGCGACACATCACCACAGATGGGACGAAGTACGACTACCTCGTCACATCACTCGGTAGCTCCACAGTTACGAAGGTCTGGACAGCACTGCAGAACCCACCAGAGGAGGGCAACACGGTGGCATAGTGGTTAGCACTGGTGCCTCACAGCGCCAGAGACCCGGGTTCGAATCTGACCTCGGGTGACTGTCTGTGTGGAGTTTGCACATTCTCCCCGTGTCTGCGTGGGTTTCCTCCGGGTGCTCCGGTTTCCTCCCACAGTCCAAAAATGTGCGGGTTAGGTTGATTTGGCTATGATAAATTGACCCTTAGTGTTAGGGGGGGATTAAATATGTGGGGTTATGGGGATAGGATGGGATATGTTAGGGGGAATTAAATACGTGGGGTTACGGGGGTCGGGTGGGATATGTGTACTGTGGGGATTAAAGCAGGGACAGGGTACTGCATTTGGATGATCAGCCATGATCGTATTGAATGGTGGAGCAGGCTCGACGGGCCGAATGGCCTACTCCTGCTCCTAGATTCTATGTTTCTATGTTTCTATGCACATCTTAAGGCCGCGCTCCTTAAAAAATTTACGGTCTCGACATACCAGCGAAACTGCCACCTCCTCGACCTTCCAGGCCTCGGTGATGCCTCACCGTCAGACCTCCTCTCCCTCACCGACGAGAGCCCACCCGGATCCCTCTTCCGCACGCTATTCATCCGCCAGCTACCTCTCAGCATCCGCCCAGCGATCGTGGCGTCCGGCCTCACGGACCTGGAAGCCCTGGCCGATGAGGCCGACAAGCTGCTGTCTGCTCACTCCAGCCGTGACGTCACTCCGGACCTGGCAGCCACTGCCTGGGCGCGCCCCTCACCGGCCGCCACAAGGCCCATCCACCGGGCTAACGGGGCCTTCGCGCCCCACTAACCCGGGCCACTGTTACTACCACACACGGTTCGGCGCCAGGGCACAACGGTGCACACCTCCCTGCTCTTTCAAGTCCGCCCCCGTACCAGCCCCCACGATGGCTGTGGGCCACGCAGGCTCCCTGCTGTATGTCACGGATGACAAAACCGGCCTCCGGTTTCTGTGCGACACTGGAGCATCATCCCGGCCTCCTCCCTCGACATCCAAAAGGGCAAACGAGGACCGCGCTGGCTGCTGCTAACGGCTCGGACAGCCGGACGTACGACACCCGCACAGTCACCCTCGACCTCGCTGGTCGCCGCTACCGATGGGAGTTCATCACTGCCAAGGTGCTCTCCTCTCTCATTGGCGCAGATTTCCTGTGCGCCCACGGCCTACTGGTAGACATCCCTCGACACCGCCTCGTGGACATGAACACCATGTCCCCCATCCTGGGCGCCATGGCCCCCCGTCAACCCGCCGACATGGCATCACAGTGCCACGCCCAGGCCACGGATGACTACTCGGCACTCATGGCCGAATTCCCGGCCCTTACCAATCCAACCTTCTCCGCGGAGGCCGCCAAACACGGGGTGGAACACTTCATCCCCACCACAGGCCCCCCAGTGTACGCCCACGCCCGCAGGCTGGACCCGGCCAAACTGGAGATCGCGCGGACCGAGTTTGCCAACATGGAACAGCTCGGCATCATCCGCCGCTCCAACAGTCCCTGGGCCTCCCCACTCCACATCGCCCCCAAACCAGGCGGGGGTTGGCGCCCCTGCGGGGATTACCGCCGCCTCAACGACGCCACCACCCCTGATCGGTACCCCGTGCCGCACATTCAGGACTTCTCGGCTAGACTGGCCGGCCGCTCAGTCTTTTCCAAGGTCGACCTGGTGCGCGGCTACCACCAAGTCCCCGTCCACCCCGCGGACGTCGCCAAGACGGCCGTAATCACCCCCTTCGGCCTGTTCGAGTTCCTGCGGATGCCCTTCGGCCTCAAAAACGCGGCCCAGGCATTCCAACGGCTCATGGACTCGGTCCTTCGGGACCTGAAGTTCCTGTTCATCTACCTGGACGACATCCTGGTAGCCAGTTCCTCCAAGCAGGAACACCTCGAGCACCTTCGCATCCTGTCCGGGCGCCTCAGCAACCACGGGCTCATCCTCAGCCCAGCCAAATGCCAGTTCGGCCTGGACAAGATCGACTTCCTCGGCCACCACATCACCCATGCTGGGGCCATTCCCCTGCCCACCAAGGTGCAGGTCGTCCAACAATTTCCCCGCCCCACCACCATCAAAGGCCTCCAGGAGTTCCTCGGGATGGTGAATTTCTACAACCGCTTCATCCCCAAAGTGGCGTCCCTCATGAGGCCCCTGTATGAAGCCCTCCGGGGCAGGAGCGGCAAGATGGCGGTCGAATGGACGGCAGATGCGTCAGCCGCCTTCGACTCCACCAAGACCACGCTCGCCAACGCCACCCTGCTCGCGCACCCACGGCCCAATGCCAGGGTAGCGCTCACCATGGATGCCTCCGACCACGCGGTCGGCGCCGTGTATGAGCAGTGGGTCGACGGCGCCTGGCAACCACTTGCCTTCTTCAGCCGCCAACTACGCCCCCCGGAGGTCAAGTACAGCACCTTCGACCGCGAGCTCCTCGTGCTGTTCCTCGCGGTCTGCCATTTTCGGTTTTTGCTGGAGGGCCACCCCTTCACTGCGTTTGTCGACCACAAACCCCTGACATTCGCAATGGCAAAGACAACCGACCCCTGGTCCGCCAGGCAGCAGCGCCAGCTCGCGGCAGTGTCCGAGTTCACCACGGACATCCAACACGTCTCCGGCCGAGACAATGTGGTAGCCGACTGCCTCTCCCGCCCCGCCATCCACGCCGCACACCTGGCAGTCGACTACGCTCAACTCGCAGCAGACCAGATCACCGACCCTGATCTGCTCTCCGCACCTACCAACCTCCCAGGGCTACGCCTGGCCGACGTCGCCTGTGGCCCGACCGCAGTCACGGTCAAGTGCGACATATCCCTATGTCAACCTCGGCCCGTCGTCCCAGCGTCCTGACGCCGCCGGGTATTCGAGATTCTCCACAACCTCTCCCACCCCGGCGCCCGCGCATCCATCAAATTGGTAGCCAACCGCTTTGTCTGGCGCGGCCTTCGCAAGGATGTGCGTACTTGGGCCAACTCCTGCCTAGCCTGCCAACGGGCTAAGGTGCAGCAACACACGAAAGCACCCCTCGAGGAGTTTACCGTCCCTTCGCGTAGATTCGACCACATCCACGTGGACATCGTCGGGCCCCTGCCGCCATCGCAAGGCCACACGCACTTGCTGACGATCGTTGACCGCACCACGCGCTGGCCCGAGGCAATTCCACTGACCTCTACCACCACCGCCGACATCGCCAGAGCCTTCGTCAGCACCTGGGTCGCACGGTTCGGCGTCCCCTCCGACATGACGTCGGACAGAGGTCCGCAATTTACCTCTGAACTCTGGACCGCCGTCGCACGCAATCTCGGGGTGACCATTCACCGCACCACAGCGTACCACCTCCAAGCCAACGGACTGTGTGAGCAGTTCCACAGATCCTTGAAGGCATCTCTTCGAGCCAGCCTCCAGGACGGCGCCTGGACCGACCGACTCCCGTGGCTCCTCCTCGGCCTGCGCACCACGGTTAAAGAAGACCTCCACGCATCGGCAGCAGAGCTCGTGTACCGTCAGCCGCTGCGCGTACCCGGCGAGTTCCTGCCCACCACCACGACACCCTGGTCAGCCGACCAGCAACGCCACGACTTCGCCTCACCGGCGCTGCAGTTCACCCCAGTACCCATTGCCCGACACGGCGAATCCACCTCACACGTCCCACTAAGCCTGCACCAGGCACAGTTCGTTTTCGTTTTCGTCCGGCACGACGCCCACCGCGGACCCCTTCAAGCTCGTACGACGGGCCCTACAAGGTGCTACAGGCTGGGGACAAATTTTTCACCCTGCAAGTGGGCGACAGGACCGAAAAAGTGTCGGTTGACCGACTCAAGCCAGCACAGTCGGAGCCTGGTGAGCAGGTCCCTGTAGCTCGTCCACCGCCACGCGGCCGACCTGCCCTCAAGCCGGTTCACCCGGCTGCTCCATGCCCGGCTGTTCCACGTCCACCGGCGTCCTACAAGAGCCGCTCCGGCTGGCCCATCAGACCACCGCACCGTCTCGTCCACACCTCCTAAGCGGATTCTGGGGGGAGCTGTGTGGCGGATCGTCACCTAAACGGGCATTATCCACTTTTCCGTCCGTGGACAATATATCGGGCACCTTGCCTTTAAGGCACCTTGCCTTTAAGGCAGGAGAAAAGGAGTGGGTGGAGCCTGAGGGTTTTTCCAGATAATTCTGTGAGCAGTTTGTTTCAGCCATTTTTGACCAGGCAGTTGTATTAAAAAGCCTTTGTGTTCCACACATGGACTCGGTCTTAATTCGTGTTTCGCGGCAACCTCAACACTCTACTATTTTTCCTGCCAAAGTGCATAACCTCACACTTTCCAGTATTGTATTCCATCTGCCAAATCTCTGCCCACTTACTTAGCCTATCTATGTCCCCTTGCAGATTTTTTATGTCCTCCTCACTCACTACTTTCCCTCCCATCTTAGTATCATCTGCAAACTTTGATATGTTACACTCAGTCCCCTCCTCCAAATCGTTAATATAGATTGTAAAGAGTTGGGGACCCAGCACTGACCCCTGCGGAACACCACTAGTTACTGATTGCCAGTCTGAGAATGAACCATTTATCCCAACTCTCTGCCTTCTGTTAGATAGCCAATCCTCTATCCATGCCAGAATATTACCCCCAATCCCGTGATTTTTTATCTTAAGCAATAACCTTTTGTGTGGCACCTTGTCAAATGCCTTTTGGAAGTCTAAATACACCACATCCACTGGTTCCCCTTTATCCACCCTGTATGTTACTTCCTCAAAGAACTCCAGCAAATTTGTCAAACATGACTTCCCCTTCATAAAACCATGCTGACTTTGTCCTATTAAATTATGATTATCCAAATGTCCCGTTACTGTCTCCTTAATAATGGACTCCAAAATTTTACCTACCACAGATGTTAGGCTAACCGGTCTATAGTTTCCAGCCTTCTGTCTACTGCCCTTTTTAAATAAGGGTGTTACATTAGCAGTTTTCCAGTCTGCCGGGATCTTTGCTGAGTCCAGGGAGTTTTGGAAAATTATTACCAATGCATCCACAATCCCTACCGCCACTTCCCTCAAGACCCTAGGATGTAAGCCATCAGGTCCGGGTGATTTATCCGCCTTGAGTCCCATTATTTTACCGAGTACCACTTCCTTAGTGATTTTGATTGTGTTTAGCTCCTCCCCCCTATAGCCCACTGTTTGTCCAGTGTTGGGATATTCTTAGTGTCCTCTACTGTAAAGACTGATACAAAATATTCATTCAGTGTATTTTCCATCTCCATATTTCCCACCATTACTTTCCCGATCTCATCCTCTAAGGGACCAACATTTACTTTAGCCACCCTTTTTCTTTTTATATAACTATAAAAACTCTTACTTTCTGTTTTTATATTTTTTTGCTAATTTACTTTCATAATCTATCTTCCCTTTCTTAATCAATCTTTTTGTTATTTTTTGCTGTCTTTTAAAGTTTTCCCAATCCTCTATCCTCCCACTAGATTTGGCTACCTTATAAGCCCTTGTTTTTAGTCGAATACTATCCTTAATTTCTTTACTTAGCCACGGATGACTGTCTTTTCTTTTGCACCCTTTTCTTCTCAGTGGAATATATATTTTTTGGAAGTTGTAAAATAACTCCTTAAAAGTACACCACTGATCATGTATCGTCTTACCCTTTAATCTATTTTCCCAATCCACTCTACTCAATTCCGCTCGCATACCGTCATAGTCTCCTTTATTCAAGCTTAGCACGCTTGTTTGAGATCCAACCTTCTCACCCTCTAATTGAATATGGAATTCAACCATGTTATGGTCACTCATTCCAAGGGGATCCTTTACTAGGACATTTTTAATTAATCCTGCCTCGTTACACAGGACCAGATCTATGGTTGCTTGCCCCCTGGTCGGTTCAGTTACATACTGCTCAAGAAACCCATCCCTAATACACTCAATGAACTCATCCTCAAGGCAGCCCTGCCCAATTTGATTTGTCCAATTAATATGATAGTTAAAATCCCCCATGATTATAGATGTTCCCTTATTACATCTTATGGCATCCCTGCTTCCATGGTTTTCCAACGATGTGGTCTCCTGGGACCAGTGACTCCAGGTAGCCCCTCTCACACACTGAGGGTACCTGGGCTCCAGCTCAACACTTCTACACACTCGACGTCCTCCACAGGAACTGGCAATGTGCTGGAGGGAAGCTGTGTCGTTACAGCTGTAAATGAAGAAACCTAGAATCTAAACCATCTAACCCGACGTCAGAAGCCACAATGATTCTGCTGTCAGAAGAACGTGATCCCAGCCTGACAGAGCAGGTGGGGGGTGGGCGGGGGGGGGTCCCATCGGCAATATTCACCGCAGAGTATTTGAACTTGGGGGCCTGAAGCCGCTGGTCACCCAACTGACCATTCCTCAACCGTGAGCCTGGGCAGTGAGTGGCACAGCCGACTATTCAGCCATGGGGTTCGTCATACCTGAGTGTCATCCAGTCCTCGCACCCGCATGAACACTTACCAGATGGTGATCAGGAGCAGGAGCCTGGGCTGGCCTTTTCGACCGGTCTTTGAGACAACTTGCACGGACGGCCCCCTTTATTATCAACAGGGCTGAGATCAGCGACCAGAGAACTCCAACTCTCTATGCTTCAGTTCCCCAACTGGGCAGTGGATCAATTCGACTCACCCAGTTGTAAATCAGGACACTATTAGCTTTGCTCAAGAGTGAAGCTTAAGTTGTGAAAATGGTGCATTTTACACAAATGTTCTGTGCACATCAGAGACTGTGCGTCGGCTAAACTGAGCAGGAAACGCTAAGAACTAGGGATCGTCTGGTTAACACTCTTTATTAAAGCCAGTCAATGAGATAACAAGACAACCCCTTACATGCAGTGTAGATGAGATATAGGTGCCAATTAGACTCAAATACCTCAGGGGACTCCAAGCTGCTCACACTAGCCTCAGAAAGAGTAGATTGAAGCTTCTTCCCAGGACCTCCAACAGAAAGAAAGACTTGCATTTCCTATTGGGGAGACCAAACACAGATTGGGTGATCGCTTTGCGGGACACCTCCGTTCAGTCCGTAAGGGGGACCCCGAGCTTCCGGTCGCCTGTCACTTTAATTCTCCGCTCCACTCCCACTCAGACCTCACCGTCCTCGGCCTCTTGCATTGTTCCACTGAAGCTCAGCGTAAGCTCGAGGAACAGCATCTCATCTTTCGATTAGGCACTTTACAGCCTTCTGGACTCAACATAGAGTTCAACAATTTCAGATCATAACCTCGGCCCCTATCATATATATATTTTTTATCCACACTTTTTGTTTGTGCCTTCTGTTCTTCTTTCCCACATGGCAGCTGTCTTTCATTCTGCCAGCGCAATTTACACTTCATCTCGAGCCATCCTTTGTTTCTTAACCTGTCCCATTACCATCTCCTTTTGCCTTGAATATCTCTTAATGTCTCTTAACCTCTCCTGCCTTCTATCCTATCACAGACCTTCCCTTTTGTTCTTTCATCCCCTCACCCATTTCCCAGCCTCTACACTTGCTTAAAAATCTGTTCCATTTCCTGCTTTTTTCCAGTTCTGACGAAAGGTCATCAACCTGAAACGTTAACTCTGTTTTTCTCTTCACAGTTGCTGCCTGACCTGCTGAGTATCTCCAGCATTTTCTGTTTTTATTTGCATTTCCATAGCACCTTTCATGACTACCTGATGTTCCAAAGCACTCTTACAGCCAATGAAGTACTATCTTTAAAGTGCAGTCACTGTTGTAATGTAGGAAACGCAGCAGCCAATTTGCACACAGCAAGCTCCCACAAACAGCAATGTGCTAATGATCTGTTTTAGTGATGTTGATTGAGGGATAAATGTTGGCCAGGACACCAGGGATAACTTCCCTGCTCATCTTCAAAATAGTGCCATGGGATCTTATACGTCCACCTGAGAGAGCAGACAGGACCTTGGTTTAACGTCTCATCCGAAAGACAGCACCTCCGACAGTGCTGCACTCCCTCAGCACTGCGAGTGTCAGCCCAGATTTTTGTGCTCAAAGTCTCGTGGAGTGGGGACTTGAACCCACAACCTTGTGACTCAGAGTCGAGAGTGCTACCCACTGAGGCACAGCTGACACAGGGCACTGTTGCATTTTGATAGGTTAAATTATGTAGGACAAATGGGTGCACCATATGTCATCACTATCTCTCTGTCTGTACACTGGTTATACAGGTGCTATTAACCATTTATTGTGCACTCCTTTGATGTCTTATCTCTTCCAAACTTTATTTCAAAAGACACATAGGGGGAGAAATTCAATGTCGCCCCATTTGGGGCGCAATTATCAGCCGGGCGAAAAGATTAGCGCCTGGCGCTAATTATCGCCTCCGACTGCAAACTTGACTTTTATCGTCCCTGGATGTGATTGGAGCCCTAAATCAGACGCTACACATCTGTCTTAAGGCGCAATGGCCGAGGAGCGAGGCGCTAACTCAGAGCGCGGGTGCAGCGCAGGTGCTGTCAGTTAACGATGGAACACAGACACACTGGCGCCGGACAGTTCTTAAAGGGGAGGGTCGATCTTGCACTCCAGCCACACCCTGCTCATTGGAGCCTTGAATCTCGGCCTGGAGAGACCTGTGCCTAAATCTTCCAGCCAAGGACTATGGAGAGGGTGAGAGAACGAGCTCAGCGCTTCAGCGAGCGGGCCTTGGATGCTCTGGTTGGTGCGGTGGAGCGCAGAAAATCTATACTCTTCCCTGAGAGTGGCAGGAGGCCTTTGCCGCGCGAGTACAGAAGAGTGTGGAGGGAGGTGGCTCAGAGCGTCTCCTCCAGGAGCATGGTGCCCAGGACCCATACTCAATGTCAAAAAAAGTTCAACGACCTCACTCGGGTCGTCAGGGTGAGTGGCTTTTTTTCAATACCTCTCCATCCCTCCATCTCAACCTCACTCAATGGCCAGAGGGTCTTAAAACCCCAATGCCCAACACTCATCCAACACCTATGGCCCTCTCATGAAACACACACGCACATTCCACACTTTGCATACAGTAAGGGCTATTCACCTATGGGAGGCACATCAGGCAAGATCATAGCTGCATACAGTAAGGGCTATTCACCGATGGGAGGCACATCAGGCAAGACCATGGCTGTATATTTACTCAGACGCCGTCCTTTTTCTTTCAGGCCAAGCGATCTCATAATAGGAGACAGCAGCAATGGACGGGTGGAGGGCGGCCTCAGCTGCAACCCCTCAGCGATCTTGAGGCGCGCGTCCACAGGATTGTGGCAAGCCGGGTGATCGGTCCCGTCGCCACTGGAGACGCCGACCCCGTTCTGGACAGCAATGGTAAGGTCATCACCTTTTTGTCCTCTCTCCTTCCACTTGTCCCTCACAACACCAGCCTTTGACACTTTCAATCCAACTTACTAAATCGCTGCACTCATTCCTCCCTTACTGCCCCCCTGTCCTCACGCTAAAGCCACTCTTGTACCTCCCTGCTTTCAGATGGTGATTCACCAGCTGAGGAGACGGGCCCTCAAGCTGCCAGTGGGAGTGAAGCTGCAGGCGAGGAGGAAGATGAAGGCGGACCATCAGCGCCACCCTCTCCCGAGGAAGCCCATGCCCACACTGGGAACACGCCTTCCCTGGAGGGGAGCAGGGGGGAAGGGTCTGATGAGGGTGAAGCTCCAGGACCCAGTGGGCTGCAGCAATGCGATGGGGGTAGGGAAGCTCGGGGGCCTTCTCCCCAGAGGGAGAGTATGTCAGCGAGTCCTGCTGCACTGGATGCAGAGGAGAAGCGGCTGATCGCAGAAATGAACACCCAGGCGGGGGACTTGCACACTGAGCTCATGGGTGAAGTGGGAAGGGTGTCCGAATGCATTGAATCACTGGCAAGGAGTGTGGAGCACTTCGCTTTACTGTGTATCTAACCCATTGTACCTGCCCTGGGAGTGTTTGATGGGACAGTGTGGAGGGAGCTTTACTCTGTATCTAACCCATGCAGTCCCTGCCCTGGGAGTGTTTGATGGGACAGTGTAGAGGGAGCTTTACTCTGTATCTAACCCGTGCTGTACCTGCCCCGGGAGTGTTTGATGGGACTGTGTAGAGGGAGATTTACTCTGTATCTAACCCGTGCTGTACCTGCCCTGGGAGTGTTTGATGGGACGATGTAGAAGGAGCTTTACTCTGTATCTAACCCGTGCTGTACTTGCCCTGGGAGTGTTTGATGGGACAGGGTAGAGGGAGCTTTACTCTGTATCTAACCTGTGCTGTACCTGCCCCGCGAGTGCTTAATGGGACAGTGTAGAGGGAGCTTTACTCTGTTTCTAACCCGTGCTGTACCTGGCCTGGGAGTGTTTGATGGGACAGTGTAGGGGGAGCTTTACTCTGTATCTAACCCGTGCTGTACCTGCCCTGGCAGTGTTTGATGGGACAGTGTAGAGGGAGCTTTACTCTGTATCTAACCCGTGCTGTACTTGTCCTGGGAGTTTGATGTGACAGTGTTCTGAGTGTCTCTCTCTCTCTCTGTCTGTAGGTCTGTCCCTCTCTCTCTATGTTTGTCTCAGTCTCTCTCTCTCTCTATCTCTCACACTCTGTCCCTCTCTCACCCTCTGTCCCTCTCTCTCACACACTGTCGCTCGCTCACACACTCTCTGTCTCTATCTATGTCCATGTCTCTGCCCCTCTCTGTCTCTCTGTCTCCCTTGCTGTCTCTCTCTCTTCCTCTCTCTCTCTGTGCAGCAAGCAATTAGGAAAGCAAATGTTATGTTAGCCTTTATTGCAAAAGGATTGGAGTACAAGAGTAAAGAAGTCTTACTGTAATTAAATAGGGCCTTGGTGAGATCATACCTGGAGTATTGTGTACAGTTTTGGTCTCCTTACCTAAGGAAGGATTTACTTGCCTTCGAGGGAGTGCAGCGAAGGTTCACTAGATTGATTCTGAGATGAGGGTCATTGTCCTATGAGAAGGGATTGAGTAGACTTGGCCTATACTACCTAGAGGTTAGAAGAATGAGGGGTGATCTCATTGAAACATAAAAAATTCTTCAGGGGCTTGACAAGGTAAATATTTCCCCTGGCTGGTCACAGTCACAGAATAAGCACTGAGATGAGGAGAAATTTCTTCACTCAAAAGGTTATGAATCTTTGGAATTCTCTACCCCGGAGGGCTGTGGATGCTCAGTCGTTGAGTATACTCAAGACATGAATCGATAGATTTTTGGATACGAAGGGAACCAAGGGATATGGGGATAGTGCAGGAAGGTGGAGTTGAGGTAGATCAGCCATGATCTTATTGATCGAAGGACCGAATGGACTATTCCTGCTCCTATTTCTTATGTTCTTGTGTCTTTCTCTCTCTCTCTGTCTTTGTCTCTCCCTCTCTCTGTGTCTCTCTCCCTATCTCTATGTGTCCCTCTCTCTGTCTCCCTCTCTGTGTGTCCCTTTCCCTCCCTATCTATCTATCTATCTATCTACAAAAAGATTCTCCCAGTTTCTCCGTCTCCGCCGCATCTGCTCTGACGATGCCACCTTCCATACCAGTGCTTCTGACATGTCTTCCTTTTTCCTCAACCGAGGATTCCCCTCTACAGTGGTTGACATGGTCCTTGACCGTGTCCGTTCTATCTCCCGCACTTCTGTCCTCACCCCTGCCTCTCCCTCCCGGAACCACGACAGAGTTCCCCTTGTCCTCACCTTTCACCCCACCAGCCTCCACATTCAACGGATCATCCTCCGCCATTTCCGCCACCTCCAGCGTGATCCCACCACCAAACGCATCTTCCCCTCACCTCCCCTTTTAGCATTCCGTAGGGACCGCTCCCTCCGCGACACCCTGGTCCACTCCTCTATCACCCCCAACACCCCTTCCCCTTCACCCAGCACCTTCCCGTGCAAGCGCAGGAGATGCAACACATGCCCTTATACCACCCCCCTTCCCACTGTCCAGGGCCCCAAACACCCCTTCCAGGTGAAACAGCGATTTACTTGTACTTCTTGCAATTTAGTATACTGTATTCGCTGCTCACGATGTGGTCTCCTCTACATTAGGGAGACCAAACGCAGATTGGGTGACTGCTTTGCGGAACACCTCCGTTCAGTCCGTAAGGGGGACCCCGAGCTTCCGGTCGCCTGTCACTTTAATTCACCGCTCCACTCCCACTCAGACCTCGCTGTCCTCGGCCTCTTGCATTGTTCCACGGAAGCTCAGCGTAAGCTCGAGGAACAGCACCTCATCTTTCGATTAGGCACTTTACAGCCTTCTGGACTCAACATCGAGTCAACAATTTTAGATCATAACCTCGGCCCCTATCATATATATATATATTTTATCCACACTCTTTGTCTGTCTTTTTTTTCTTCTCCCCCACATGGCAGCTGTCTTTCATTCTGCCAGCACAATTTACACTTCATCTAGAGCCATCCTTTGTTTCTTAAACTGTCCCATTACCATATCCTTTTGCCTTGAATATCTCTTAATGTCTCTTAACCTCTTCCACCTTCTGTCCTATCACAGACCTTCCCTTTTGTTCTTTCATCCCCTCCCTCCTTCCCAGCCTCTACACTTGCTGAAAAATCTGTTCCATTTCCTGCTTTTTTCCAGTTCTGACGAAAGGTCATCGACCTGAAACGTTAACTCTGTTTCTCTCTTCACAGATGCTGCCTGACCTGCTGAGTTTCTCCGGCATTTTCTGTTTTTATCTATCTATCTACCGACCAACCGAAATATAGACGTGGCCTATATCTTGCGGGAGACCCCCATGCTGCTCTACTTCAACTGTCACATGACCCTGGAGTAGATGCGGCAGCAGGTGGAGCGGGAGGACGAGCGGGGGCCCCAGGTGATGCTGGTGGGCCCCAGTGACGTGGGCAAGACCATGGGTGTGTCGGCTGCTGCTGAACTACCGAATGAAGCTGGGCTGGTGGCGGCCCACCTTCGTGGAGCTAGAAGTGGGCCAGGGCTCGGTCTCCATCCCCGGCGCCATGGGTGCTCTCTACATTTAGAGACCGGCCGACGTGGAAGAGGGTTTATCCATCCAGGCACCGCTCATCTACCACTTTGTCTCCACCATCTTGGTACTAACTCTACAATAAGATAAAGCTCATTGTCCCTTACAGCTCTGGCATTCAATCTTCTCTGCTCCAATGAGAAGAATCCCAGCTTCTCCAGTCTCTCCACATAACTGAAGTATCTCATCCCTTGTATCATTCTGGTCCATCTCCTCTTAACCTTGTCTGCTCTAAGGAGAACAGTTCCAGCTTCTCCAGTCTCTCCACATAGAATCATAGAATGGTTACAGCACAGTAGGAGGCCATTCGGCCCATTGAGCCCGTGCCGGATCTCTGCAAAAGCACTTCAGCTAGTCCCACTCATCCGCCCTTTCTCCGTAGCCCTGCAAAAATTTTTCCTTCAGGTACTTATCCAATTCCCTTTTGAAAGCCATGATTGAATCTGCCTACACCACCCTTTCAGGCAGTGCATTCCAGATCATAACCACTTGCTGCGTAAAAAAGCTTTTCCTCATGTCGCCTTTGGATCTTCTGCCAATCACCTTAAATCTGTGTCCTCTAGTTCTCGACCCTTCCACCAATGGGAACAGTTTCTATCTACTCTGTCTAGACCCCGCTATCAAATCTCCTCTCAATCTTCCCTGGTCGAAGGAGAACAACCCCAGCTTCTCCAGTCTATCCACGTAACTGAAGTCCCTCATCCCTGGAACCATTCTTGTAAATCTTTTCTGCACCTTCTCTAAGGCCTTCACATCCTTCCTAAAGTGCGGTGCCCATAATTGGACACAATACTCCAGTTGTGGGCTAACCAGTGTTTTATACAGGCTCCTTGCTTTTGTACTCTATGCCTATATTTATGAAGCCCCGGATCCTGTCGGCTTTTTAAACCACTTTCTCAACCTGTCCTGCCACCTTCAACGATTTGTGCACATATACCCCCAGGTCTCTCTGTTCATGCACCCACTTTAGAATTGTATCCTTTAGTTTATATTGCCTCTCCTCGTTTTTCCTACCAAAATGTATCACTTTGCACTTTTCTGCATTAAATTTCATCTGCCACGTGTCCGCCCATTCCACCAGTCTGTCTATGTCCTCTTGAAGTCTATCCCTATCCTCCTCACTGTTCACTATACTTCCAAATTTTGTGTCATCTGCAAATTTTGAAATTGTGCCCTGCACACCCAAGTCCAATTCATTAATATATATCAAGAAAAGCAGTGGTCCTAATACCAACCCCTGGGGAACACCACAGTATACCTTCCTCCAGTCCAAAAAACAACCATTCACCGCTACTCTCTGTTTCCTGTCACTAAGCCAATTTGGTATCCATGCTGTCACTGTTCCTTTTATTCCATGGGCTGCAACTTTGCTGGCAAGCCTATTATGTGGCACTTTATCAAACGCCTTTTGGAAGTCCATGTACGCCACATCAACTGCATTGCTCTCATCAACCCTCTCTGTTACCTCATCAAAAAATTAAATCAAGTTAGTGAAACACGATTTGCCTTTAACAAATCCGTGCTGGCTTTCCTTAATTAATCCACACTTGTCCAAGTGACTGTTAATTTTGTCGCTGATTATCGTTTCTAAAAGCTTCCCCACCAGAGGTTAAACTAACTGGCCTGTAGTTGCTGGGTTTATCCTTACACCCTTTTTTGAACAAGGGTGTAACATTTGCAGTTCTCCAGTCCTCTGGCACCAGCCCCATATCCAAGGAGGATTGGAAGATTATGGCCAGTACCTCCGCAATTTCCACCTTTACTTCCCTCAGCATCCTAGGATGCATCCCACCCAGTCCTGGTGACTTATCTACTTTGAGTACAGCCAGCCTTTCTAGTACCTCCTCTTTATCAATTTTTATCCCATCCAATATCTCAACTACCTCCTCTTTCACTGACTTTGGCAGCATCTTCTTCCTTGGTAAAGACAGATGCAAAGTATTCATTTAGTACCTCAGCCATCTCCTCTGCCTCCATGCATAGGTCTCCTAATTGGTCCCTAATCTGCCCCACCCCTCCTCTTACTACCGGTTTACTATTTATATAACCAAAGTGTACGAGAGCATGGGCCTTACACTAAATATCCGTAAGACAAAGGTCCTCTACCAGCCTGCTCCCGCCACACAGTACTGCCCCCCGATTATCAAAATCCATGACAAGGCCTTGGACAACATGGACCACTTTCCATACCTCGGGAGCCTACTGTCAACAAGGGCAGAAGTCGATGACGAATTCCAACACCGCCTTCAGTGTGCCAGTGTAGCCTTCGGTCACCTGAGGAAGAGAGTGTTTGAAGACCAGGACCTCAAACCCAGCACCAAGCTCATGGTCTACAGAGCAGTAGTGATACCTGCCCTCCTGTAAGCTTCAGAGACATGGACCATGTACAGCAGGCACCTCAAAGCACTGGAGAGGTACCACCAATGCTGCCTCCACAAGATCCTGCAAATCCATTTGCAGGATAGGCGCACCAATGTCAGTGTTCTCGCTCAGGCCAACATCCCCAGCATCGAAGCTTTGACCACGCTCGATCAGCTCCGATGGACGGGTCACATCGTCCGCATGCCCGATACAAGATTCCCAAAACAAGCGCTCTACTCGGAGCTCCGACATGGCAAAAGAGCCCCAGGTTGGCAGAGGAAACGCTTCAAGGACACCCTCAAAGCCTTCTTGATAAAGTGCAACATCCCCACCGACACCTGGGAATCCCTGGCCCAAGACCGCACAAAGTGGAGGAGAAGCATCCGGAAAGGCGCCGAACACCTCGAGTCTCTTCGCCGGGAGCAAGCGGAAGCCAAGCGCAAACAGTGGAAGGAGCGCACGTCAACCCAAGCACCCCACCCACCCGCCCCTTCGACCACCGTCTGCCCCACCTGTGACAGAGACTGCAGGTCCCACATTGGACTAATCTGTCACCTGAGAACTCATTTTTAGTGTGGAAGCAAGTCACCCCCGGTTCCGAGGGACTGCCTAAGAAGAAGAAGGAGTCCTCTAGATTGCTCAATGTAGCCTTTCTTTATCTCTTCTCTCTCTCTCCACATTTTTCTTTATCTCTCTCTGCAAAGTTGTTGCTTCATGAATGAGAACAAGAGTTAATCTGACACCAGAAAGTAACATAAACACACAGCTGTGTAAAGTGTTAACTTTTAGGCGTTTCAAAAGAAGACAAACTCAGATATCATCAATCAATGTCAGCTTGTGTCACACAACTTCTCACAGCATTGAAACCCCTTGCCAAATAGAAAAAGAACTGTTACTTTAGCAAGTCTTGCAAAGATACTACTCAATTCAATTCAACATATAAAATCAGACATCGTTATCATAGACATAGCAGTAGCATCCCCCCGCCACCCACCCCCACCCCCCCCCCCCACCCGGCTTTTAATCTCTCTGTGTCCTGGCCAATATTTATCCCTCAACCAACATAACAAAAAAAAACAGATTATCTGGTCATTATCACATTGCCCCTGCACTTGCTTAAAAATCTGTTACTTCTCTCACCTTTTCCAGTTCTGACGAAGGATCATCGACCTGAAACATTGGCCCAGAAATTGATCTCGCTCTGTTCCCGCGGGGGTAAGGCTTTCCCGCGATCTCTCACCTCGCTTGTGCTTTTTCAGATCCAGCTCGCACGAACTTGATGTTCTAGAGATCAGCTGGGCAGTGCTTGCGTATCCCAGCGGCGTAGTGAATTCGTGCGAGCTGTGGGATCACGTGACTCAGTTAGAGCCAATGGCAGCACACCATCTTCCATTCATAAGTTTCACATACATGCTGTGAAATCTATGAATCTTACACCCCCCCAAAATAACAGCTAAACCTCAATTAAATTTAAAAAAACCATCACATTAATAAAATAAGTATAGTTAATTAAATTAACCATTTTAAATAAAAAATTAAATTTTTGAAAAAATTTAAAATCTTTTAAAAAGTTATAAAAATAAACTTACCTGTCTTTAAAGTCTCTAAAAAAGATATACCTGTTAAAAAAAATTCAAAAAAATACTTAATTCACTACTTACCTTCTTAAAAGTGGGTCTTACTCCTCCTTTTTACATTTCTAAAATCTTCAGTACTTACCTGCGCGTCCAAAGCATGAAGTGCACAGCGTGCGCGCAGCCTGTAGCGCGCACGCGATGCACCGAGGACCCGCCCCCTTTTCAAAAGAGCAATTGCCGGTTTTCAGCGCATGCGCAGGGCATGCAGAAAACCGGCAATTGGAGTGGGAATACGCGAGAGTACGCAGTGCGTACTCTCGCGTCGCGGGATCAATTTCTGGGCCAATAACTCTGTTTCTCTCTCTCCACAGATGCAGCCTGACCTGCTGAGTGTTTCCTGCATTTTCTGTTGTTATTTCCTTTTTAAGCTTCTTTATTTCTAACTTCAAGACTCTATTTTCAGCCTGCGTCTAATCATGCTTTCTCCGCAAGGCGCCTAAACCCAGACAAAGCCCTTGCAATAGGTATTTTCTCTGTCTCCTTTCAGTTTGTTTCTGCTGAAACAGGAACATTTTCTGTCCACTATCTCTGTCTCTGCAGACACACATTCTCCAGTGCCTGCTCAATCTCCTCCCAGCTCCCGTTAGAAATTTTCTTGGAAAAACGGTAAGGTTCCCCCCCCACCCCCCCGCCTTACTTTTAATCCAGTCAGAAATTTTCAAAGGGACCAACGTGGTCGAGAAATAACAACAGAAAACGCTGGAAAAACTCAGCAGGCCAGGCAGCATCCGTGGAGAGAGAAACAGAGTTAACGGGGGAAAAATTTGGTTGCTTTGCACCTAAGAGGGCGGGTATCACTGCAGTTCTGTAGACCATGAGCTCAGTGCTGGGTTTGAGGTCCTGGTCTTCAAACACTCTCTTCCTCAGGCGACCGAAGGCTGCACTGGCACACTGAAGGCGGTGTTGGACTTCGTCGTCGACGTCTGCCCTTGTTGATAGTAGGCTCAAAAGTGGTCCACGAGGCTTATAATGTTGCCAAAAAGAGTAGAAAGCCTGAGGATTGGGAGGATTTTAGAATTCAGCAAAGGAGGACCAAGAAATTGATAAATAAAGGGAAAATAGAATATGAGAGTAAACTAGCAAGAGACAAAAAAACAGACTGTAAAAGCTTCTATAGGTATGTAAAAAGGAAAAGATTAGCTAAAGTAAATGTGGGTCCCTTACAGGCTGAGACAGGAGAAATTATAATGGGGAATAAGGAAATGGCTGAGAAATTACACAAATACTAGAACCAAGGGTCTAGCGAGAATGAGGAACTGAAAGAAATTAGTATTAGTAAAAAAATAGTACTGGAGAAATTAATGGGACTGAAAGCTGATAAATCCCCTGGACCTGATGGCCTACATCCTAGGGTTTTGAAAGAGGTGGCTATAGAGATAGTGGATGCCTTGGTTGTCATTTTCCAAAATTCCATACATTCTAGAACGATTCCTGCAGATTGGAAGGTAGCAAATGTAACCCCACTATTTAAGAAAGGAGGGAGAGAGAAAACGGGGAACTACAGACCAGTTAGCCTGACATCAGTAGTAGGGAAAATGCTAAAATCTTTTATTAAGGGCACTTAGAAAATAATAATAGGATTGGGCAGAGTCAACATGTATTTATGAAAGGGAAATCGTGATTGAGAAATCTATTAGAGTTTTTTGAGGTTGTAACTAGTAAAATAGATAAGGGGGAACCAGTGGATGTGGTGTATTTGGATTTTCAGAAGGCATTCGATAAGGTGCCACACAAGATTAAACAAAATTATGGCTCATGGGATTGGGGGTAATATACTAGCATGGATTGAGGATTGGTTAATGGACAGAAAACAGAGAGTAGGAATAAACGGGTCATTTTCGGGTTGGCAGGCTGTAACGAGTCGGGTACCGCAAGGATCAGTGCTTGGGCCTCAGCTATTCACAATCTACATCAATGATTTGGATGAGGGGACCAAATGTAATATATCCAAGTTTGCTGATGATACAAAGCTGGGTGGGAATGTAAGTTGTGAGGAGGATGCAAAGAGGCTTCAAGGGGATATAGACAGGCTAAGTGAGTGGACAAGAACATGGCAAATGGAATATAATGTGGAGAAATGTGAAGTTATTCACTTTGGTAGGAAAAATAGAAAAGCAGAGTATTTTTTAAATGGTGAGAGATTGGGAAATGTTGGTGTTAAGAGGGACCTGGGTGTCCTTATACACGAATCACTGAAAGTTAACATGTAGGTACAGCAAGTAATTAGGAAAGCAAATGGTATGTTGGCCTTTATTACAAGAGGATTTGAGTATAAGAGTAAAGACGTCTTACTGCAATTATATAGGGCCCTGGTGAGACCACACCTGGAGTATTGTGTGCAGTTTTGGTCTCCTTACCTAAGTCAGGATATACTTGCCATAGAGGGAGTACAACAAAGGTTCACCAGACTGGTTCCTAGGATGGCGGGATTGTCCTATGAGGACAGATTGAGTAGACTTGACCTATATTCTCTAGAGTTTAGAAGAATGCGAGGTGATCTCACTGAAACATAAAAAATTCTTACAGGGCTTGACAGGGTAGATGCAGGGAGGATGTTTCCCCTGGCTGGGGAATCTAGAACCAGGGGTCAGAGTCTCAGAATAAGGGGTCAGCCATTTAGGACTGAGATGAGGAGAAATTTCTTCACTCAGAGGGTGGTGAATCTTTGGAATTCTCTACCCCAGAGAGCTGTGGAGGCTCAGTCATTGAGTATATTCAAGACAGAGATCAATAGATTTTTGAATATTAAGGGAATCAAGGGATATAGGGATAGTGCAGGAAAGTGGAGATGAGGTAGAAGATCAGCCATGATCTTATTGAATGGCGGAGCAGGCTCAAAAGGCCAAATGGCCTACTCCTACTCCTATTTCTTATGTTCTTATGTAATACCTTTGGTGAACAAAAATCTATCAATCTCAGATTTAAAATTAACAATTGATCCAGCATCAATTGCCATTTGTGGAAGAGAGTTTCAAACTTTTTTTTATTTGTTCATGGGATGTGGGCATCACCAGCAGGGCCAGCCTTTATTGCCCATCCCTAATTGCCCTCAAGAAAGTGGTGGTGAGCCACCTTCTTGAATACAACTGAGTGGCTTGCTAGGCCATTTCAGAGGGCAGTTAAGAGTTAATCACATTGCTGTGGATCTGGAGTCACATATAGGCCAGACTGGGTAAGGACGGCAGATTTCCTTCCCTAAAGGATATTAGTGAACCAGATGGGTTTTTTCAACAATCTGCTAGTTTCATGGTCACCATTACTGAAACTAGCTTTTAATTCCAGATTTTTTTTATTGGATTTAAATTCCCCAGCTGCTGTGGTGGGATTTGACCTCACACCTCCGCGATCATTAGCGTAGGTCTAGACTGGATTACTAGTCCAGTAACATAACCACTATGCTACCGTACCATATAATTCTACCACCCTTTGTGTGTAGAAGTGTTTCCTAACTTCACTCCTGAAAGGCCTGGCTCTAATTTTTAGACTATGCCCCCTAGTCCGAGACTCACCAACCAGCGGTTGCCCATCCCTAATTGCCCTCAAGAAAGTGGTGGTGAGCCAGCTTCTTGAATACAACTGAGTGGCTTGCTCGGCCATTTCAGAGGCCAGTTAAGAGTTAATCACATTGCTGTGGGTCTGGAGTCACATATAGGCCAGACTGGGTAAGGACGGAAAATTTCTCTCTATGTACCCTATCTGTCCCCCTTAATATCTTGAAAACTTCGATCAAATTGCCCCTCAACCATCTAAATTCCAGGCAATACAACCTTAGTTTGTGTAATCTCCCCTCGTAATTGTATGTTCATATGAAGACGTTTATCAAGGTTGGGATTGAGCTCTCAAAGTTGTCCCAGGAGAGAAGTGATCTTGAAAGGTTGAAATTTGAAGGAGTATATGCACACCTGTGTACAACCTGCATATCAACCTAGGTGTCAGTAAGCTCTTGTGCATCATGCAGCTACACTCAGTTATCAAATGATACAGGACGTTCAGCCAATGCATTTATTAAACTATAGGGTTCCCATGATGGCTCAGTGTGTTTATCTCTTGATTATACAGAGCAGCGAGGTCCCAGGCTGAAACCCCAGTCTCTGGAGAGTCAGCTGGTCTCAGCATCCTTGGGTGACAGAGTTGAAAGTCATCCAAGGTTCCTGCTCCTGATCACTAGCCAGCAACGCCTTTTAGAAACTGTGCATATGGGCGTTAAGTGAGGACATAATCAACAACAACTTGTATTTATATAGCGCCTTTAACATAGGAAACCGTCCCAAGGCGCTTCACAGGAGCGTAATCAGACAAAATTTGACACCGAGCCACATAAGTAGAAATTAGGACTGGTGACCAAATATTTGGTCAAAGAGGTAGGTATAAAGAAGCATCTTAAAGGAGGAGAGAGATGTGTAGAGAGGCGGAGAAGTTTTAGGGAGGGAATTCCAGAGCTTAGGGTCTTGACAGCTGAAGGCACGGCCACCAATGGTGGAGCGATTAAAATCGGGGATGCACAAGAGGCCAGAATTGGAGGAATGCTGAGATCTCGGAGGGTTGTAGGGCTAGGGGAGATTACAGAGATAGGTAGGGGCGAGGCCATGGAGGGATTTGAAAACAAGGATGAGAATTTTAAATTCGAGGCATTGCCGGACCAGGAGCTAATGTAGGTCAGCGAGCAAAGGGGTGATGGGTGAACGGGACTTGATGCGAATTAGGAAACGGGCAGCAGGGTTTTGGATGAATCAACTCAGTTGATGATGTCTGTTTGGTCAAATAGTCTGCTGATGCTCATTGCCTAAACCCATACATGATAATGGTCACTTGAGCGAGGTAATAGAGGAGGACCACTGTCCAGAGAGAACCATACCCCAGCAAACAGTCAATACCTTAAGGAAATGTGAAAGATTACATGTAGATGTCATGTAAGGATAGGAATGGATATAATGCAGCTCCCAAAAGTTGAATATTGTGATGACTACCACTGCCTTGGTTCAGGAAAGAAAGAACGTGCATTTATATAGGGCCTTTCATGACCTCAGGACATCCCAAAATGCTTTACAGCCAATGAAGTACTTTTGAAGTGTAGTCACTGTTATAATGTAGGAAACGCGGCAGCCAATTTGCACACAGCAAGCTCCCACAAACAGCAATGTGATGATGACCAGATAATCAGTTTTAGTGATGTTGATTGAGGGATAAATATTGGCCAGGAGACCAGGGAGAACTCCCCTGCTCTTCTTCAAAATAGCGCCATGGGATCATTAACGTCCACCTGAGAGAGCAGACGGGGCCTCGATTTAACATCTGAAAGACGGCACCTCTGACAGTGCAGCACCCCCTCAGCACTGCACTGGAGTGTCAGCCTAGAATACGAGCTCAAGTCTCTACAGTGTGGCCTTTCCTCATGCTTTTAAAGTTCATCCAGTGACTGTGTATGAATGCACGACCCTGAGAAACTGATGTGAATACAGGAAGGGCGGGTAAAGTGTCAAATACAGAAATAAACCTGTGACAGCTTACTCTGCAAACCGAGCTGTGTGCAGGAACCAGATCTTGCTGCGATTTGGAGCCCAATCCCATCCAATCGATTGCGCTCCGCACACCCGCTGAAAGGGTAGGTCGTGTGGTTTCCACATTCTACTTTGCTTTGCAAATAATATGGCGTCCATCCATGGTTTGGTTCTCATGCCTTCATGAGGTCAGAGGTCATGTGTTGTACACTGGCAATAAATTTCATCAACAGATTAAATGCGGTGCCGGGGTGTCCAAACTGTGGAGCACATGGACAATTGGAGTTCCCAACCGTTACCTGTTAAGCAACCTCCTTTCTCCTCTGGTTCACAACAACACCTGTTCCTTTAAGATACAAAGCAGTCCGACTGTTAAACTTTTAACTTCCACGACTTCCAACATATCCACCACTTTTTATTTCTTCTTCTCCTTCCACCACTTTTTATTTCTTCTAATCCATGCTCATATAATGAGAAAGACTGTTTATACAGTGTAATTCTAGTCCACAGGTACTGAACTATGTTTTAAACTTTCACCCACCATTCATGATTTCCAAAGGTAGATGTCCCCTTTTCAATGCTAGCTTTACATGATATCATATACACTGTCAGTCATTTAATGTTAGGGTTTTAAACTACAAAGGTCTTGTCTATAATAAAAACAGAAAATGCTGGAAATACTCAGCAGGTCAGGCAGCGTCTGTGGAGAGAGAGAAACAGAGTTAACGGCCCAGAAATTCGCCTCCCCGGCTTGCCGCGGGTGTAAGGAGCGCGCGCGCACTTACCTACCGCGTCTGCCGTTCTGCTTCTGGCCCACTGGAACTTAGGATTTTCTGAAGAGCACTCCTGGGCAGCGTCTGACGTCACACCGCCCAGGAGCGCAGCATGCGCGGAGCCTCCGGAGTGGAGGGTAGTGAAGACACGTCCTCCGAAGTCGTGGTGGTGGTGGAGGAGCAGGAGCAACTTGTGCTTTGTCATCCAGTGGAAGAGGAGGGTATGGAACCTGGGTTGCTGCAGAGGACCTCTCCATCTCCTGGCCCCTCTGGCTCTATGCGAGCCAGACACCAGCTTGATACTGCAGAGCATGTGGGAGAAGCAGAAATACATTCAACAGAACAGAATGACTTAGAAGCTCAGATGCAGCATATTGAAATGTTGAGGTAATCGATGTGTTCTCTTACTGAGAAGAAAGTTGACTCTCTTGCCTCGATCAGGCAGGGAATTAATTATATTGGCATGTCACTTAATCAAATAAATGAGTCTCTCGTTGGACTCTTGCACAAACCAGATGTTGGAATGGGGCTTAATCAAATAAATGAGTCTCTCGTTGGACTCTTGCATATGCTTAAACCACTTTCTGCTGCCATTACTTTGACTCCCGCAGAACCGCCCTTACCTGCTCCCAGCGCAGAAACAGTGCGGGCCCAAGAGCCAACTGCTCCTCCAGTTGTGATGCAAGCAAACGTTGCCTTGCAGCAGCAGCAGCAGCAGCAACCCTGTCAGGAGGCAATTGCTGAAGGGCAAGAGATGGCACACAGGGCCCTTTCAAGTCACAGCACAGGGCTCCGGTCACGGGGAGCGGGAAAGCGCAGGAGACAGTAGGGTGTCACCTTTTGCACAATGCACATCCTTTGACCCTCAGGCACAGATGCGAGGGGGCAAATCGTTCAATTGTTTAATTTTTCGTTTTATTTAAATGTTAAATGTTTTCATTGCTTTTTTTATTGAAATATATATTTGCGACTGAAAGTGTATGTAACCTTTTCATTTAAAAAGTACAGCCTCTAGTCACTTTGAAAAAATTCAACTTTTTTATTTGCAAAAAGATTTAACATTACAACTGTTTGAAATTTAGAAAATAGCTAGTTTCCATCTTGAATGTCTTTATTGCACAAAGAAACCAAAAAAGTCACTTTAAACTGTTTACAAATTTTATTCTAAACTATTTATGTTTACGAATGTTTGAAAAGTAGAAAATAGCTAGTTAACATTTAAAAGTTGTAAACTATGTACATCAAAACTGAACCTTAAAAGTCTTTGATGCTGCAATAAAAGTTCACTGTTTCACTTTAAATTGTGTCTGTTCCTTTCTTTGCCTTGCTGGGGGAGGGGGAGGTACAAGGCGACACTACCTCGTGAAGGTGTTGGCTACTAGCTGTTCCCGAGCAGCCTTACTTTCAGCAGCAATTGGCTCCTCCCCATCAGGCCTGGCCACAGGCACATTGGCATCGTCCACGTCCTCCATTTCAGCAGGGAGCTCCTCTGCACCATTAAGGGTCAGTCCTTCCCGCAGGGCAAAGTTATGCAAAGCACAACAGGCCACCACAATCCTTCTCACTTTCTGAGGAGAATACTACAAGGTCCCCCCTGACCTGTCCAGGCACCGGAAGCGTGATTTCAGAACTCCGATTGTCCTCTCCACCACTTGCCGTGTGGACACGTGTGCCTGGTTGTATCTCTCTTGAGCCTCATTATTGGTCTTGCGGTAGGGAGTCATCAGCCATGGTCTTAGCGGGTAGCCCTTGTCGCCCAATATCCATGCGGATCCTGGAGGCAATGCGCTGAGGGCGCCATATAAGTTTGAGTTACGGAGGACGAAGGAGTCATGATTACTTCCCCGGTGATTTGCATTCACGTTTAGGATCCTGAGGTGCGCATCACAGACTATCATGACATTCAATGAATGAAACCCCTTCCTGTTGATGTATGTCACAGGTGCATCCACTGGTGCCTTCAATGCAATATGGGTTCCATCGACGGCCCCAATCACTTTGGGGAATCCAGCAATGGTATAAAATGCAAGGGCCATCTCCTTTTGATGGCGAGTGGACAAGTCAAAGTCAATGAACTCTGAAGCCCTATGGAAAATGGCATCTGTGACCTGGTGAATGCAGGCCCTCGCAGCATTCTTGGAGATGTTGGTAATGTCACCGGTGCTTGCCTGAAATGACCCACTTGCAAAGAAGTTCAGTGCTGTGGTTACCTTCATGTTCACTGACAAGGCAGTGCAGGTCTTCGAGCGTGTTTGAAGGTCGTCCTTTAACATGTCACATAGTCGGCCGATTGCCTCTTTACTGAAGCGCAGCCTCCTCACACACAACTCCTCCAACAGCATCTCAAATGACAGCCTCTCCCTGTACACTCTCTGGGGTGGGTAGTAGTTTCTCCTTCTCAGGAGACGGTTATGGGTTCCTCCATCTTTCTTGTTCCCTGGCGTTTACAATTCTCTGAAGCAAAATCGCACAGAGGACCAGGGCAGCATTCTCAAAGAGCATGTTTCTCCCTCACAGGCTTCCTCTTTAAACAGATTAAGTACTTGTAAGGAAAAAATGGAAAGAGTTGTTAAAGTAATTTTAATAAAGTGAGTGGCTAGAAAATCCCGTCGGGCTATGGTGGGAAACGTGCGGTATCGGATTGGCAACACGTCATACCCGCCTGATGAATATCACGGCCCGAGATGATTTTCCAATAACTGTAACATTTTCAGAAAGTCATACATACATACTTACTTAAAGGAATATAATTGATGATCATTTTCTTTTTTTAAACTTTTGGAAATGTTAAATAATTCATTTTTAAACAGTAATTTTCATATTTAAGAAAAAAATCTAATTCAATTAGGCCTTGCACACAGCAAGAGTTGCTCCTTATAACTACACTACTCAAAACAAGGTCCAAACCCGTTTTTAACAAATTTTTAAAGTTGCAAACTTACCTCAGACTTTATGAAAAAAACTTTGCTCCCTTTCAGAATTAAAAATGTTCAGTTTAGTAGCCCCACTGGTGAAAGATTTCTTCTTCCTGGTCGTTCCGGAGCTTCTAACAAGGCTTTACTCTTGCTTTTTAAAAGCGCAGCTGCCGGGGATTTACCCGCACTGCACCAATTGATAAAAATACCGAAGTTCAATGCGCACGCGCTTCCTCTCCGGCGCACGCGATTGAACTACGATCCCTTTCCTTCAGGATACCGGAAGTTCCGGTTTCCCGCGCATGCGCAGTGCATGCAGGAAACCGGCACTTCAGGGGACCTTACGGGTGAGTACACAGCGCGTACTCACCCGGCAAGTGCCGAATTTTTGGCCCAACATTTCAGGTCGATCGACCCTTCGTCCGAACTGGAAAAAGTTGGAGATGTAACAGGTTTTTAAGCAAATGTAGGGGCAGGGAGAGGGGGGAGAGGAGGAAAGAACTAAAGGGAAGGGCTGTGATAGGATGGAAGGCAGGAGAGATTAAAAGACAAAAGGGATAATGGTGTGAGGCGAAAGGAGATGTTAATGGGACAAGTTAAGAAACAAAAGATGGGTCTAGATGAAGTGTAAATGGCACTGGCAGAATCATCATGTGAGAGAGAGAAAAATCATCTTGGTCTTGTCTATGTTGGGTAATATTACACATCATGATACCCACAAAGGAAAACATAATCCATTGTACAGAACATTACAGTTTACCAGATGTACTCATGGAATTAAAAGAATTCTCCAGCTCTCCTTTTACAATTAAGCATCTTGTGGATATTCTCGCTAAGTATCATTTCCCACTAACTTTCAGTTATTCCAATTTCATTGTGATCTTAAAGGAATTCAACCCTGCATTTTAAATTCTATGTCCCTCTTTAATTTAATTTCAGTCCCTCTGATAGGTACCAGTGCGTTTAACTCCCTATTGTTTCATTAAAAAGTCAGTTTCGCTATGGAGTATATCAGTGCCTTGAATAAAATTAGTCTCACTCTCCTGAGCCACTTTAACCATTTCATGTCGTGCTGTTGTCAAATAACTGTGCATGTCTGAGACCCGTTCTTCAGTGCATCTTCGCCATGCATTTCCACATGCTAGCTGCCTCATGCGCAACATATCACAAGTACGGTATCCCAATATCATACCGCACTTGACATCAGATACAAGCCATTCCGGGGCTTTTAAGTTATCTTATCAAAAGACCGGAGGTCTTTTCTCCTTTCTCCCTGCATGGTCCCAATGTTCAGGGTAGTGGCCAGGCTATCATACACATTTTCCCCTTGTTCAGTAGAGACAAAGACACAAACATTTCCAAGAGAAACCTATCAAGTAATGATTCTCACCTCCACTTTCCTGACTTGCATTAGAATTTACATTGATACCAAATTGAAAATCCTTTCACGAATCATGTTACTCAGGGATGCACTCACACATCTTTTCCTAACCCCTATTTGAGTTTCTGTAATTCACTCTTAATCATCCAGGAAAATGATTTTAGGAAAATTACCATTATATTACCATTTCATCTCATTCAGGAGCCCTGGAGAAACTTTAATGTCCAATACAATATGATCATTACCATTTAACCAAAGTTCCCAAGTCAATCCAAGTTATAAACACACTCTTGTTGATTCTGCTTAAACTCTTACTGGACCCTTTAATCCCCAAAATATGCTAGAGAGCAATTCAGTCTGCAAGATGAGGGATGTTAGTTACCTTTAACACAACAGTCTCCCCCCAAAACTTCTTTGCTAACACACAGTTTGGATGGAAGCACGTAGACTGGACCTTTTCAAAGATAAAATTTGATTATCTCCTTAAATTTCAGATAAATTTCCCATCCCGAGTGCTTGAATAGCAACTCGTATCAATTTATCTAATCAATTTTAATTTCACAAAAAAATGATGACCAGGCTCGTGATTTTACAAAAGTTAAACAAAAGTAACAAATATGTTTGGATGCAAGTTCAATTTTTTGTCACCCCGTTGCGACATTCAAAATCCATCGATGTCTGCAGATAAGAACTTAGGGGGGAAAATTGGGTTGCCCGAGGGGGGCGCTAACGGGGCGCAAACCTCCTAGCGCCCGGGCGCGGTGCCGCTAACGCTTCCCACGAAATTCAGCGGGAGGTTAGCGGCAGTGGTAGCCGATAGCGCCCCGCGGCGCTGTGTCTCAGACGATGATGTCATTGCCGTGCGCAGCGCCCTGCTCACGCCACGGCCGCAAACTTGGCTCGCGCCCCTTGACCTACCGCCGGACACTATGTCCGACAGGGTCAGGGGGGCGTTCTTGCGGCTGGGACGGCGATAAGTAAAGGGCAGGTGCCGGGCGGCCATTTTTGTTTTGGGCCGCCTGCCATCACCTTCCCCCTCTGGCCTCCTCCTGCGGGGTGCCGGCCGCGATCGGTCAGCCCCGCACTCCTCTTGAGTGCCGGGCTCTTTTGCCGGCATCCCGCTCCCCGGTGGTCCAGCAGGGCCCCAGTGCACGCTTCACTAGGCCCCTCCCCTTTAATCAGGGGAGGGAGGCCTGCAGTACCGCGGCGCTACGTGCCGACGCACGTGGCGCTGTTACACATAGTGCCACGATATAGAATGGGGGCGCTCCAAGAGGGAGGGGGAGCGCTTCCAGTAGCGTCCCGCCTCCTGCTTGGGGTGCGACCATTCAATTTCGGGCGCAGGGGCTCTAACTTTTTCGGGGCGCTAAAAGTATTTCCCCCTTTAACTCGGAGCAATACTGGAGCTCCCACTGCACTTTTCCAGCAAAGTTCACCTTGAAGTCCTTTTATATCAGAGAACCCCTCTTGGTAATCTTCCACCATCAACACTCATCTGATCCTCTGCTTAAAGAAAAAAACAGAAAATCCATTGTGGCTTTCCTGCCAGCCCAATGGGTTAATTGGCCATTTGTCAATTTCTGATTCCCTTCTGTCAGTGTCGGGAAGCATCCGCTCAAATTAAAAAAAACTTACAATTGAAAAATGTCCAAAATGTTTCGAGTCAGTTATGCAAAGTTGTTGCTTCATGGATGAGAACAAGAGTTAATCTGACACCAGAAAGTAACATAAAACACACAGCTGTGTAAAGTGTTAACTTTTGGGCGTTTCCAAAGAAGACAAACTCAGATATCATCAATCAATGTCAGCTTGTGTCACACAACTTCTCACAGCATTGAAACCCCTTGCCAAATAGAAAAAAAACTGTTACTTTAGCAAGTCTTCGTGCCTTTAAAACTTGCAAAGATACTACTCAATTCAATTCAACATATAAAATCAGACATCGTTATCATAGACATAGCAGTAGCATTCCCCTCCCCCCCCTCCGCCCCCCCCTCCCCCACCTTTTAATCTCTCTGTGTCCTGGCCAATATTTATCCCTCAACCAACATAACAAAAAAAAACAGATTATCTGGTCATTATCACATTGCTGTTTGTGGGAGCTTGCTGTGCACAAATTGGCTGGTTCAAAATTTCAAGCGCACAGTCCGTGTCCTCAACCAAGCCTGATACCTCCTGCACAATTCTTAACACTTTCCTCTGGTCTATGGGAGGTGTGTAACGACATAGAGTAAAGGGTGAAGGGAACGCTGAATATTCATAACCTCTGCCCCATGTTTTTTTTCTTCTCTTTTCTTTTTTCTCTTTTTCTCTCACATGGCAGCTGTTGATGATTCTGCCATTGCCATCTACACCTCATCTGGACTCATCTTTTGTTTCTTAACTTGTCCCATTACCATCTCCTTTCGCCTTGCACCATCATCCCTTTTGAATTTTAATCTCTCCTGCCTTCCAGCCTTTCACAGCCCTTCCCTTTTGTTCTTTCCTCCCCTCTTCCTTTTCCCTGCCCCTGCACTTGCTTAAAAATCTGTTACTTCTCTCACCTTTTCCAGTTCTGACGAAGGATCATCGACCTGAAACGTTAACTCTGTTTCTCTCTCCACAGATGCTGCCTGACCTGCTGAGTGTTTCCAGCATTTTCTGTTGTTATTTCCTCTTTAAGCTTCTTCATTTCTAACTTCAAGACTCTATTTTCAGCCTGCGTCTAATCATGCTTTCTCCGCAAGGCGCCTAAACACACCTAAGAGGGCGCTAACGGGGCGCAAAGCAACTAGCGTTGCGCCGCCGACGCCTCCTGCGAAATTCAGCAGGAGGATAGTGGTGGCGCTAACCGTTAGCGCCCCGCGGCGCCGCGCCACCAGTGATGATGTCATCGCCGTGCGCAGCGCCCCGCTTGTGCCCCGGCCGCGATCTTCAGTAGCGCCCCCTGACTTACCCCCAGACACTATGTCCGACGGGGTCAGGGGGGCCTACCTACGGCCGGGGCAGCGTAAATGAAAGGGGAGGTGCCGGGCGGCCATTTTTGTTGCTGGCCGCATGCCAGCACCTGCCTGCGCTGCCATCCCCAGCCTCCTGACCCGCCCCCCCCATGGAGTGCCGGCTGCGCTCCATGAGCCTGGCACTTATCTTGAGTGCCGGGCTCTTTTGCTGGCACTCCAATCCCCGGTGGCCCAGCTGGGCCCCGGGTCGCGCTGCGCAAGGCCCCTCCCCTTTAAGAAGGGGAGGAAGGCCTGCAATACCGCGGCGCGACATGCCGCGATATTCCCTTGCAGCGCCCCAAGAGGGAGGCGGGGTGTTTTCAGTAGTGCCCCGCTTCCCTCTTGGGGCGATACCACTCAATTTCGGCCGCGGGGGTGCTAATTTTTCTGGGGCGCTAAAAGCAACGCCCCGACAAAGTTTGCGCCCCAAAGGGGGCGCTATCAATTTTTCCCCCTTGGTAACTTGCAGCTGCTTGGGCTATCTCATCATTCTTGTTGCTAATTCCTGACCTTCAATAGGACGGTCTTTTCCCTGAATGAGCTTTTCTATGAGAACTTTTACATAAACAAACTTCCTACGAATTACGACAGATGTCTCTTGCCTTTCACATAGCCCATTATCTAGCCTGGTCTGTAACTTCAGCAATAAGGGGTTTTAGGTGTTGAAAACCCTCTATCTTACTTTGAAACTTAATTAATGTTTGTCCTTCATTGGCTTTTTGTTTTTAATATCACAGACCATTTTACAGAATTAAATCAAGTTGGCATAATTTACCATCATGCTTTACTTCTCAGCCTTGTGTCTTTTTAACTAAGGTTATACATATTGTAACAGAGGTTTTATGCTTCTAACATACATTATTATATATCCTAGTAATTTTAAGAAAAGCATTACATTTAAAATATTATCAAATCCTACATATAAGCTCTATTCTACAGATAAGGAGGAGAAATTCGGTATCGCCCCGTTTGGGGTGCAATTATCGGCCGGGCGCAATGTTTAGCGCCTGGCACTAATTATCGCCTCCGACTGCAAACTTGGCCTCTATCGCCCCTGGAGGTGATTTGAGCGCTAAATGAGACGCTACACACCTCTCTTAAGGCGCTAACGCCGAGGAGCGAGGCGCTACCTCAGAGTGCTGGCGAAGCTCAGGTGATGTCAGTCAGCAATAGAACACAGACACACTGGCGCCGGCCAGTTCTTAAAGGGGAGGGTCGATCTTGCTCTCCAGCCATACCCTGCTCATTGCAGCCTGTACATCAATTCTGCTAGAAAGAACAATGGAGAGGCCCAGGGAAAGAGCTCAGAGCGCAGCCCCCATAGCCTCTTCTAAATCGATGCAAGGAAGGTAAAATCAAAATGAACCTGCAAAGTGCTGCTCAGTACCCAAAACTCCTTCGCACAGCGTTGAATCACTCCAGAAGTCTCTCTCTCTCTCAGAATGCGTGGTGCATAAATGTTGCCGACAAAAAAAGGCAGGAAGCGGCCGCCTTTAAATAGTGCTCCCCCAGTCCCTTCCCGACTGCAAAACGCTCCCCTCTACCTGTCGTTGCTAGCGGCAGGTGCTAAGGCAGGGGGGCCACTCAATATCCGGTCCGGGGGGCTACCGGGACGTTGCATGCTCGACTGATGTCACGATCTGCGGGTGCAGGAGATCATGGCGGTAGTGTTTTGTGCTGCCGCAAAACATCTGGTCAATTTCGCGAGCGGCGTAAACATCGCCGCGCCTGGGCACTAGTTGCTTTGCGCTAATCAACCGAATTTTACCCCCATGTAATCCTATATTCTATGGTAATCAAAACAGATGCAGAAATGAATGCCATTAATGTGGCATCGCAGATAGCCCATAATAATATTATGATCTGGGCTTTCTCTAAATGCCTTTAACTTGTGTTCAGAGATTAAAGCAACTTCCATATGCCCATCACCCTCTCCTGTCCACCCTTAAAGGTATGAAATATCATACTATCAGAATGTTAGGTTCAGGCTAACATGACCAGTTAGCTTTAGTTACAAGACAATTACACAGAAGCAACCTCTGAAGGTCAGCCACTATCATGGGGTAGAGGAAGAAAGGGATCTGGGAGTATAAATACACAAATCACTAAAAGTTGCGGTGCAGGTTCGCAAGGCCATAAAAAAAAGCAAACCAAGCACTAGGCTTTATTTCTAGAGGGATAGAATTGAAAATTAGGGAAGTTATGCTAAACCTGTATCGAACGTTGGTTAGACCACACTTAGAGTACTGCGTACAGTTCTGGTCGCCATATTATGAAAAGGATATAGAGGCACTGGAGAGGGTGCAGAGAAGATTTACAAGGATGATACCAGAAATAGGTATACCTATCAGGAAAGGATGAACAGGCTGGGTCTCTTTTCTCTTGAAAAAAGAAGGCTGAAGGGTGACCTAATAGAGGTCTTTAAAATTATGAAAGGTTTTGATAGAGTGGATACAGAGAGAATGTTTCCACTTGTGGGGAAGAGCATAACTAGAGGCCATCAATATAAGATAGTCACCAACAAATCAAATAGGGAATTCAGAAGAAACTTCTTTACCCAAATAGTGGTGAGAATGTGGAACTCGCGACCACAGGGAGTGGTTAAAGCGAATAGTATAGATGCATTTAAGGGGAGGCTAGACAAACATCTGAGGGAGAAAGGAATAGAGGGTTATGCTGATAGATTTAGATGAGGAAAGACAGGAGGAGGCTCGTGTGGAGCATAAACGGCGGCATAGACTGGTTGGGCCGAATGGCCTGTTTCTGTGTCATATATCCTAAATAAGCACAGTGGTGTGAGATTTTTTATTTCCAATTCCAACCATAGTTTGGCTTTCCTGTCCGAGATTCCTATTTAAGGGTCACTGTGCCTATCAGGATCCAGGTTGAGATGCCTCACTCATTTCATGGAAGTCATTTATTTCTTGCAAAGAGAGGCAACTGATTTGAACCCAGATCCCAAGTGAAAGGCTGGTGTTGAAGCAACTCCACCACCAGTTATCCCCAGCTTATCACTCTTTTTACTTTGCAGATGAGAACGAGTGTCTCTCCAACCTATGTGGGCCCACTGCAATCTGTCACAACACTGAAGGGAATTTTTACTGTAGCTGTGATAAAGGATTTTACTCAGTTTCCGGAGATCACAGATTCACTGGTGAAGCAGAGTCCCACTGCAGAGGTGAATACAATTACAGCCTTGGCTATTAGTCTGAAGCAATATTTTGGTCTTCATTGCTCACTCTTTGCTCTTGCTCTGGTCTCACAATATGCTACAGTTTCTCCCTTATCATCATCCCAGCCCTCATCAGACATACCTTATCAATGAGTACAAGTCTTTGAAGATGGAAGGACAGGTTAGCAAAGCAGTTAACAAAGCATATTTGATCCTAAGCTTTATAAATAGAGTCATAAGGCTGGATTTTACTCACCGAGACGCGTTGGGGGCGGGACTGCTGCCTTCCTGGTTCTAGTCCCGCCCCCAGCGACGACCGACGCACAGACGCTATTTTCCCTTGATTGGCCTTGTTAAGCCCGCCCTGCGGGCTTGCTGGTCAATTAAGGGAAAGCCGGTGTCAGATGATGTCAGTTGATGACACTTCATCTGCCGGTTTTCTTAAAGGCACATGAACCATAAATTTTTGACAGATGATTTGACAGTGCTTGACAGCATTGAGGTGCTGTCAAATACTGACAATCACTGTGCAAAGGTTAGCATTGTACCCAGGCTCTCCAATGACTCTCCTTAGGATAAAACAGATAGCAGCTGCAGGTGAGGTTACAGAAGCGATCTGTCACTTCTTCCATTGAGGTGAGGCCACATAAACACTTCAAAGCTTGTCACCTACAGAAAAATCTAAACACATTAAAAATGACTTTCCCAACATTTCCTTACCTCTTATACTCACCAGTGTCCCATTGTATCCTTCACACCACTTCTGCAGCTGTCATCTGTACACCAACAGTACAACAGACCCACAGCACGCCTCACTTACCCTGGCGGGGTTCCCCGATGTCAGGAAGCCCGCAGCAGAAGTCTAAAAATTGGAAAAAGCCTCTTAACTGCCTTTTAACAGGCAGTTAAGTGGCTATAATCCTCTTCCCGCCGCTAGGAGTCGGGTCCCTGCGCAAATCGGGTACCCGACTCCCGGGAAGATTGGTTGGAGGTGGGTTGGGAGCAGGTTCAGCACCTGCTCCCATTCTTTTTGACTTTCCCAGCAGTCCCACCTTCAAACCCGTCTCCTCAGGGCTGGTAAAATCCAGCCCATAGAGTACAAAAGTCAGGAGGTTCTGCTAAGAAAGAAATACTTACATTTCTATAGCGCCTTTCACGACCACCGGATGTCTCAAAATGCTTTACAACCAATTAAGTACTTTTGAAGTGTAGTCACTGTTGTAATGTGGGAAACACGGCAGCCAATTTGCGCACAGCAAGCTCCCACAAACCGCAATGTGATAATGACCAGATCATCTGTTTTTGTTATGTTGGTTGAGGGATAAATATTGGCCAGGACACCAGGGAGAACTGCCCTCCTCTTCTTCGAAATAGTGCCACAGGATCTTTTATATCCACCTGAGAGAGCAGATAGGGACTCAGTTTAACATCTCATCTGATCTGAAAGACAGCGCAGCACTCCCTCAGCATTGCACTGGAGTGTCAGCCTAGCTTTATGTGCTCAAGTCCCTGGAGTGGGACTTGAACCCACAACCTTCTGACTCAGAAAGCAAATGTGCTACCCACTGAGCCACAGTTGACAGTACAAAACCAGTATAAAAAGCTAAACCTTTATAAAACACCAGGTCGGCCCCAGCTAGAGTATTGTGTCCAATTCTGGGCACCAGACTTTAGAAAGGACATGAAGGCTTTGGGGAGGGTACAGAAGAGATTTACTAGAATGGCTCCAGGGATGAGGGACTTCAGTTACGTGGATAGACTGGAGAAGCTGGGGTTCTTCTCTTTGGAGCCGAGAAGGCTAAGAGGAGATTTGATAGAGGTGTTCAAAATCATGAAGGGTTTAGACAGAGTAAATACAGAGAAACTGTTTCCAATGGCTGAAGGGTCGATAACCAGAGGGCACAGATTTAAGGTGATTGGCAAAAGAACCAGAGGCGACATGAGGAAAAACTTATTTACGCAACGAGTGGTTCGGATTTGGAATGCACTGCCTGATAGGGTGGTGGATACAGATTCAATATTAGCCTTCAAAAGGGAATTGGATAAATACTCGAAGGAGGAAAAATGACAGCGATATGGGGAAAAAGCGGGGGAGAGGGACTAACTGGATTGCTTTTCGAAAGAGCCAGCGCAGATGTGATGGGCTGAATGGCCTCCTTCTGTGCTGTACTACTCTATGATTCTATGAAACTCACCACTTGCTCCCTTCACTCGTCTCATTTCATCTCCTGTAGCTCAACTGCTGCTCCTTGGCTCAACGCTCGCCAAGATCGTTACCTACCCCCTCTCCTCAACGACTGTTCCTCCCCAGCAAAGCTGCTATAATCAACCTCCCCTTAAAAAGACTACCTCTAAACCCTTCTGTTGTCTCCAACTATTGGCCCATCTCCAATCTCACCTTCTCTAAGAGTCTGGAATGAATCACTGTCACCCAACTCAGTCCCCATCTCTCGCACCACTCCCGATTCGAATCCGTTCAATCTGGCTTGTGTCTCACCTCCAGCTCTGAGACTACCGCTGTCAAAGTTACCAACCAACTGCTGTGTGACTGTTTGCAGTCCATTATCCTTCCTCAATCTTTCTTAATCTTTCTGTGGTTTTTGACACAGTCAACTACGCTATCCTGATCTATTGCTTCTCCTCCATGGTCCACCCCCTTTGGACCTTCCTCACATTATTCATTTCCCTTGGGAGGCAGCAAATCTCCTGCATGGGCTTGTCCTCCTGTACCCAATAATCACCTCCCAATATTTTATCCTTGGCTCCCTCCTACTTCTCATCTACATGTTTGTCCTTCAGCAATATTTTCCGTAACCATGGGTTAGACTTTACTATATATGTTGTAGAATTCGCAATATAATCGCGATTTTATAAATAAGGTGAAAACACATAGTTTCGTTCAAACAGCTTTATTTCAGCAGAATGCTGTCAGGTTTTCAAAGTGGACACAAGCAGCCTGTAAAATGGCCGCCACGCCTTGTGGCAGAACATTCTAGACTTTTCGATAAGCAGACAAGATGGCGTTCCAATAAACATTTGTGCGAGATCGATCAAGACTCAGCACATTTGAGATAATACACGAGACATTATGGGTTTGCAGTATACACATAAATACTGGAATCGGTCTCCCAGGTGCGAATAAGGGCTATTGTACCAAGCAATCAAGAACCCATCCAAAGACATTAATATGCAAAATCCCCACGACTCTACGATGAGAGAGCCGTTTGCGGGTAGTTACAGAAACATTTGGAAGCCCCAAAACCCCTCCAGGGAGAATACTAGCCGGTTACACAATGGGAAAAGTATTAACAGGTACTCAGACAGTTACGAGTATCTCCGAAACCCATTAAAACGGAGATCACCCTATACAAGAAATTTGAGCGCCAAAACCCTAACAAAAGAAAAGACATTAAGGTTGGGCGGGAAAAGAGGAATTGCAGCACTATAACTGTAAAGCTCCAACCGTCCATCTTTCTCTTATCCTCTTGCCGCCTTGCTCTGGACTCTTGCTCTTATTCTCCTGCCTCTTGCCGCTTGCATCGTGTCTCTGCCTCTTGCAGCTTTTAAAGACTATCGAACTTTCTGATCCGCCGAGATCAGCCTCGTGGCTTGCCGCGAAGATCTGTGTGGAACCGGGCTGTGAAGCCTTGAAACGGGCACATCATCCCGAGAAGTCGGTAAACGGTGTTGGAACCGAAGGCCCGAGATGAGATGAGATGAGATGAGATGAGATGAGAAGAGAAGAAGACGACCATACGTATCACCACGGTCAGTAAGCCCCGACCGCACCTGTAGGTCGAATAGACACTTTCCTTGCCCAGGAAGACTATCTTTTGAGTTTTACAGAACTGGCATCGGAAGACTATTCTTCGAATTTTATCGCATCAGGGCGAGGGCACAGGAAGACTCTTCTTTGAGCAGTGTCGGAACTCCGAGGACAACACAGATCTTCATGACAGCAGACGGTCCAGCCTGCTAGCCGGAGCAGAAACGAGTAAACAAGTGGGGTACAGAGACCCCTGATCAACACGTGGGTGATCAGGTGCTGCGGTATAAACATCCGAGCAGAGTTTTCGGAATTCTCCGAGTTATCACGAGTGGTGAGCATGAGTCTCGATCCTACAAATCTAGTTTAGAGCAGGTATTGATAGGGGAGGGTTTAAGTTTAAGGATAATTGTAATGTGTGCCCCCATTTACGATGTGTCGTTCGTTCCTCGTTTCCCTAAAGTCAGTTACATAACTGCGTGTAAGATTGTACTGTCATTAGTCCAAAAATGTGCGGGTTAGGTTGATTTGGCTATGATAAATTGACCCTTAGTGTTAGGGGGGGATTAAATATGTGAGGTTACGGGGATAGGATGGGATATGTTAGGGGGAATTAAATACGTGGGGTTACGGGGATAGGGTGGGATATGTGTCGGTGCAGGCTCGATGGGGATTCTGTGTGAGAAAGCAGGGACAGGGTATTGGATTTGGATGATCAGCCATGATCGTATTGAATGGTGGAGCAGGCTCGACGGGCCGAATGGCCTACTCCTGCTCCTAGTTTCTATGTTTCTATGTTTCTATGTTTAATCTGTGCTTATGACATGTATTTTGTAATCTTGAATAATATGCAATAAAGATTTTCCATTTCGCACTATTCAACTGGGTCTACCTGAGTTTTCTCTCCATTATTGCTCTCGCATCTAAGTCCAGTGTCAGAACCGTAAGGGCGAGTGGGTCGAACCACTCACAGGTGTCTAGTGCTCCCAGACTGGCTGGAGACCAGAACAGGCAACAAGGCCTAACCTCGCACTAGCATCCAGGCTGAGCACAGAGCCACACGGGTCAAAACCCTTACAATGTAGAGAATATCCAGTTTTACCTTTTTTTTTATTTGTTCATGAGATCTGGATGTTGCTGGCAAGGCCAGTATTTATTGCCCATCCCTAATTGCCCTTGAGAAGGTGGTGGTGAGCCACCTTCTTGAACTGCTGCAGTCCGTGTGGTGAAGGTACTCCCACAGTGCTGTTAGGGAGGGAGTTCCAGGATTTTGACCCAGCGACGATGAAGGAACAGTGATATATTTCCAAGTCAGGATAGTGTGTGACTTGGAGGGGCACTTGGAGGTGGTGGTGTTCCCATGCGCCTGCTGCTCTTGTCCCTCTAGGTGGTAGAGGTCGCGGGTTTGGGAGGTGCTGCCGAAGAAGCCTGTCCCTCACCACCCTCGATTGTACAACTACTGTTGTGCTGTCTGATTAATTGTCAAGCATTATTGCTGCTCAGCATTAGCAAGACTAAAGGCGAGAAGTCGCACAACACCAGGTTATAGTCCAACAGTTTTATTTGAAATCACAAGCTTTCGGAGCTATCGATCGCCCCTTCCTCAGGTGAAGTAAAGAGATACAGAATCGCCAAAGCATATATAGATAGAGAACAATGCATGTGTTACTTACAAAAGCAGACGACTACATTTAAATCACCCTGACTGTTATTCTGCCGAGGTGTGACAAAAGACAATCAGGTCACATCAAAGACATAGCAAGATACAACTGAGACAATGAGGTGGAGCCACAGGGGGTCCAATGTGTCAAAAGCCGCAGTATGGGAAACGATAAACTTTAAAAATTTTTACTGGGAATCACATCTCCGAAAGCTTGTGATTTCAAATAAAACTGTTGGACTATAACCTGGTGTTGTGTGACTTCTCATTTTTGTCCACCCCAGTCCAACACCGGCATCTCCGCATCATGAAGACTAAAGGCATTGAGGTAGATCTTGTCATAGTATAATAGTATAAAACAGGTGATAACGAATCGGCTGCCCATTTCACATTTCTCAATTTGTATTTCCATTGACCACAAAGGAATTATAAACCGGGAGAGATGTAACATGAGCTGCCGACTCACTATCACCCATTTTACACTATTGCATCAAGTCAAGAACCACCCCATTGTGTTTGACTCCCACCAAATTCTCTGCTCCTTGGCCCGTGATCCCATTCTTTTCTTTTCTGTTCGCTTAAGCTCAAACCGAATACGCACAACAATCTGCTTGAGCCTCAGCCGTGCTCCAAATCTTTACTCAGTCCACCTACTTACACCTCTGGAAAATCCCTCAACTTTGTCTCTGCCCTGACTCTAAAGTTATCGTTCATACCTCTGCCACCTAGAGACTCAACTTTTCAAAACTCCTCCTTGTTGTCCTCCCTGGTTCCACCTTAGACAAGCTCCACCCACTCCCTATGCTGCACAAAAACCCTCTCATCTATTGCCCCTGTCCTCAAAGACTTGCACCAGCTCCTCTAGTAATCAAAAAGGCAAATGTAATGTTGACCTTTATTGCAAGGGGGTTGGAGTATAAAAGCAGGGAAGTCCTGCTACAACTCTACAGGGTATTGGTGAGACCACACCTTCAGTACTGCGTACAGTTTTGGTCTCCTTATTTAAGGAGGGATATACTTTCATTGGAGGCAGTTCAGAGACGATTCACTAGGTTAATTCCAGAGATGAGGGGGTTAACTTATGAAGAAAGGTTGAGCAGGTTGGGCCTATACTCATTGGAATTTAGAAGAATGAAAGGCGATCTTATTGAAACATATAAGATACTGAGGGGGCTCGACAAGGTAGATGCAGAGAGGATGTTTCCCCTCGTGGGGAAATCTAGAAATTGGGGGCATAATTTCAGAATAAAAGGTCGACCTTTTAGAACTGAGATGAGGAGGAATTTCTTCTCTCAGATGGTCGTAAATCTGTGGAATTCTCTGTCCCAGAGAGCCGTGGAGGCTGGGTCATTAAATACATTTAAGATGGAGATAGACAGATTTTTGCAAGATAAGGGAGTGAAGGGTTATGGGGAGCGGGCAGGGAAGTGGCTTTGAACCCAAGTTAAGCCATCATTTTATTGAATGGCGGAGCAGGTTCGAGGGGCCAAGTGGCCTATTCCTGCTCCTATTTCTTATGTTCTCTTCCTCAGGTCATCAGTTTCAGAATCCCTATCATCATCTACACAAACCTCTCGACAGCTTCATTCCATCCTATCTCTATCTTTCACCAGCCCTGTGTCTCTGCTCTTCCATCTCTAATCTAGTATACATTCCCACCTTCCTCCAGCTCCACTGTCAATGAAAGCATCTTCACCCAACTTGCCCCACACTCTGGGACACTGTCCCGAAACCTTGCTGCAGCTTTCGCCACTTTCAAAAGCCTTTTGAACCATGTCATCCACCCTCTCCTATCCATTCTTAAAGGTGGAATATCACGCTGTGAGAATGTTACGTTCAGGCTAACACGACAAGTCAAATTTATTTACAAGGAAATTAATCAGAAGCAACATCTAAAGATTTGTGGTGTGAGATTTTTAATTTCAGACCCAAACCATCCTTTGGCTTTCATGCACAGGTTTGCTATTTGCTATTTTGCTCACTTTAATGCAGAATTGTTTTGTGTGTTTTTGTCCATCAGTGTTTAAGTTAAGATGACTCAAACTCATTTCATGGAAGACCTTTACTTCTGGCAAACAGAAGCATTTGTCATAGCCCATGGATTTGAACCCAGGTTCCAAAGTGTGAGAGACTAGCGTTGAACGCACTGCGCCACCCTGCTTATCACACTTCTTGTCTTTGCAGATAAGGATGAATGTCTCACTAACCCATGTGGGCCCAATGCAACCTGTCACAACACTGAAGGGAGTTTTCACTGTACTTGTGGTAAAGGGTTTTACTCAGATTCCGGAGATCACCAATTCGCTGGTCTTGTCGAATCCCACTGTAGAGGTGAGTACTGGGTATTGGTGAGAACACACCTTGAGTAATGCGTACAGTTTTGTTCTCCTTATTTAAGGAGGGATATACTTGCATTGGAGGCAGTTCGGAGATGATTCACTCGGTTAATTCCAAAGATGAGGGGGTTGACTTGTGAAGAAAGGTTGAGCAGGTTGGGCCTATACTCATTGGAATTTAGAAGAATGAGAGGTGATCTTATTGAAACATACAAGATACTGAGGGGGCTCGACAAGGAAGATGCAGAGAGGATGTTTCCCCTCGTGGTGAAATCTAGAACTCGGGGGCATAGTTTCAGAATAAAGGGTTGCCATTTTAGAACTGAGATGAGGAGGAATTTCTTCTCTCAGAGGGTCGTAAATCTGTGGAATTCTCTGTCCCAGAAAGCCGTGGAGGCTGGGTCATTAAATACATTTAAGATGGAGATAGACAGATTTTTGCAAGATAAGGGAATGAAGGGTTTTGGGGAGCGGGCAGGAAAGTGGCTTTGAGCCCAAGCTCAGCCATGATCTTATTGAATGGCGGAGCAGGCTCGAGGGGTCAAGTGGCCTATTCCTGCTCCTATTTCTCATGTTCTCTTCCTCAGGTCATCAGTTTCAGAATCCCTATCATCATCTACACAAACCTCTCTACAGCTTCATTCCATCCTATCTCTATCTTTCACCAGCCCTGTGTCTCTGCTCTTCCATCTCTAATCTAGTATACATTCCCACCTTTCTCCAGCTCCACTGTCAATGAAAGCATCTTCACCCAACTTGCCCCACACTCTGGGACACTGTCCCGAAACCTTGTTGCAGCTTTCGCCACTTTCAAAAGCCTTTTGAACCATGTCCTCCACCCTCTCCTATCCATTCTTAAAGGTGGAATATCACGCTGTGAGAATATCACATTCAGGCTAACACGACAAGTCAAATTTATTTACAAGCAACTTAATCAGAAGTAACATCTAAAGATTTGTGGCGTGAGATTTTTAATTTCAGACCCAAACCATTCTTTGGTTTTCATGCACAGGTTTGCTATTTGCTATTTTGCTCACTTTAATGCAGAATTGTTTTGTGTGTTTTTGTCCATCAGTATTTAAGTTAAGATGACTCAAACTCATTTCATGGAAGACCTTTACTTCTGGCAAACAGAAGCATTTGTCATTGCTCATGGATTTGAACCCAGGTTCCAAAGTGTGAGAGACTGGTGTTGAACGCACTGCGCCACCCTGCTTATCACGCTTCTTGTCTTTGCTGATAAGGATGAATGTTTCCCTAACCCATGTGGGCCCAATGCAACCTGTCACAACACTGAAGGGAGTTTTCACTGTACTTGTGGTTTTACTCAGATTCCGGAGATCACCAATTCGCTGGTCTTGCCGAATCCCACTGCAGAGGTGAGTAAAATTACAGCCATTATTCTAAAGCAATATTTTGGTCTTCATTGCTCACTCCTTGCTCTAGCTCTGGTCTCACAATATGCTGCAGTTTCTCCTTTACCTTCATCCCAGCCCTCAACAGACACATCTTATCAGTGAGACTCACCACTTGCTACCCAGAGAAAATCGATATTATCCAATGATTTTGACACATTGATCAAAAAAATTGTAAAGTGTTATCTAGAATAAGCTATCAATCCAGTTTAGTGCATTTCAGTATTTTGAGGGAAAGTAGGGCCTCGGGCATGGGTTGCAGAAGTATATTGAGCACCAGTAAATAGAGGTATTGAGTACAAAAGTAGAGAAGTTATGCTGAATCTTTATAAAGCGCTGGTTAGGCCACAACTGGAGTATTGCGTCCAGTTCTGGTCACCACACTTTAGGAAGGATGTGAAGGCCCTTGAGAAGGTGCAGAGAAGATTTACCAGAATGGTTCCGGGGATGGGTGATCTTAGCTACAAGGACAGGTTGGAGAAGCTGGATTTGTTTTCAGTAGAGCAAAGGAGGTTGAGGGGTGATTTGATAGAGGTGTACAAGATTATGACGGGTTTGGATAGGTTAGACGGGGAAAGGCTGTTCCCACTAGTTGATGGTACAAGGACAGGGGGACACAGATTTAAGGTTTTGGGAAAGAGATACAGAGGGGATGTGAGGAAAAACTTTTTTACGCAGCGAGTGGTGATGACCTGGAACTTGCTGCCGACGGAAGTGGTGGAAGCGGAGACACTCAAAGTTTTCAATGGGAGACTGGATAGGCACTTGAGGGAAATAAACTTGCAGGACTACGGGGGCAGAGCGGGGGAATGGGACTGACTGGATTGCTCTACAGAGAGCCGGCATGGACTCAATGGGCCGAATGGCCTCCTTCTGTGCCGTTATGACTCTATGGGGGAAAAATTCAGTTGGTTGCGCCTCCCGTTAGCGCCTTAAGAAGGCGCTAATGGGGCGCAAAGCATCTAGCGCCCAGGCGCGGCGAAGTTTGCGCCGCTCGCGAAATTAACTAGACATTTTGCGGCGGCGCTAAACACTACCGCCACGATCTCCTGCGCCGGCAGATCGTGACGTCAGTTGAGTGCACAACGCCCCGGTATCGCCCCGGAGCGGATATTGAGTGGCGCCCCCTGCCTTACCGCCTGACGCTAGCAACGACAGGTTGAGGGGAGCGTTCTGCAGTCATGAAGGGAAAGGGGGAGCGCTATTTAAAGGTGACCGCTTCCTGCCTTTTATTGTTGGTGCCATTTTTGAACTACGCATTCTGAGCGAGAGAGAGAGAGACTTCTGGAGAGATTCAACGTTGTGTGAAGGAGTTTTGGGTACTGAGTAGCACTTTGCAGGTTAATTTTGATTTGCCATTCCTTGTATCGATTTAGGAGAGACTGTGGGGTCTGCACTCTGAGCTCTTTGCCTGGTACTCTCCATTGATCTTTCCAGCAGATTTGATGTGCAGGTCTCTCCAGGCTGAGATTCAAGGCTGCAATGAGCAGGATGTGGATGGAAAGCAAGATTAACCATTCCCTTTAAGAACTTGCCCGTGTCATTGTGTGTGTGTTCCATTGTTGACTGACATTACATGAGCTTCACCAGCGCTCTGAGGTAGCGCCTCGCTCCTCGGCCTTTGCCCCTTAAGACAGGTGTGAAGCGCCTGATTTAGCGCTCCAATCACCTCCAGGGGCGATAAAAGTCAAGCTTGCAGTCGGTGGCGATAATTAGCGCCAGGCGCTAATCTTTGCGCCCGACCGATAATTGCGCCCCAAATGGGGCGATACTGAATTTCTCCCCCTATGACTCTAAGTAGGTGAACCCACTTGGGAGGTTGTCAAGCATTAAGGGAAGCCTGAGTTCAGTAGTTGATGTGGGCACAATGGGATTTCTCGTGAGCACAAGATGGGTTTGCATGTAACAACAAATAACGTTGGAAAAACTCAGCAAGCCAGGCTGCATCCGTGGAGAGAGAAACAGAGTTAACGTTTCAGGTCGAAGACCCTTCGTCAGAACTGGAAAAAAGCAGGAAATGAAATAGATTTAAAGCAAGTGTAATGCTGGGAAAAGGGGGAGGGGATGAAAGAACAAAAGGGAAGGTCAGTGGTAGTATAGAAGGCAGGAGAGATTAAGAGACATTGAGAGACATTAAGAGATATTCAAGGCAAGAGGAGTTGGTAATGTGACAGGTTGAGGCTGGATGATGTGTGAAATGTGCTGGGGAATGAAGGACAGCTGCCAGCTTCAGGGAGGGAAGAAAAAAAGGGGCCAAACAAAAGGGTGGATGACAAAATAAAATATATATATATATATGATAGGGGCCGTGGTTATGACCTGAAATTGTTGAACTCTATGTTGAGTCCAGAGGGCTGTAGCGTGCCTAAACCAAAGATGAGGTGCTGTTTGCATGTAGAAAGCCTTCATCTTTCAGGAGAGCAACCTCACCTCGTACAGTCCTATCTGAAAGTATTGCTTCAGGTTCGCGTCACTCCATTAAATGTATTGTATATTCCATAATATCCCCTCAACTTGGCAGCAACAGGATTTACTGAAGGAAAACTCATTTCCTCCCTCAAAAAAAAACCTCTCTGCTTTCTGGCTGGAAGGTCCCAGATACCGAAAATGTAGCCAAACCAAAATGGTGCTTGGGTGACCCATAAAAAGCACTGGGCTGGGGGGGCGGGGAAGGGGTGGGGGGAGGTCTGGGAGCTTTCTGAGGAAGTTGGCATAATTTTTACCCCGAAATTGCAACGGTTCGATGAAAGGCCGCTTGCTAATCCTCAAAGATTGCGAACTAATCCCGTGTGACGCGCTAATCTAAACGATAACTCATAACAGACTGACAATGTACCCTGCGCTTCTTGGAAGGCACAGGTTGAACATCGGTAGCTCCACTCCATTTTGTAAAGCTGTACAAAAGACAGAACATCCTCGATGCGGCGTGTGGGGGCCTGATTTCCTGTGACGTGCCTGCTGTCCACTGGAGTCTCACATTCTAAGGGGTCGGCCATTTAAGACCGAGATGAGGAGGAATTTCTTCACTCCGAGGGCTGTGAATCTTTGGAATTCTCTGCCCCAGAGGGCTGTGAATGCTGAGTCCTTGGGCAGAATTTTCATTGACCCGTGGAGGCGGGTTTGGAGGCGTGTGGGGGTTAAAATTGCAGATTCGGGGGTCCCGAACCCATCCCGCCCCCAACCCGCCTCCATGCCAGTTTTCCAGGAGGCGGGTGCCCGACCTGTGCTGGGATCTGCCTCCCCGAGGCGGGAAGGGGATTAGTGCCAATAAACTGCCTGTTAACAGGTAGTCAACAGGCAGTTTTTTGCTTAATCCCTATTTTTAGCCCTGAAGTGTGGGCTTCCCGACAGGTCCGAACCCCGCTGTTTTAGCAAGGCGGACCGTGGGTCTGCAGGGGTTGGAGGGGTCGATATGTCCGGTGGGCAGGTGAGTGATGGGTGCATGTGTGCAAACGTAAGCGTGTAAGGTAAGTGTAAAGTGTGCAAAAAAGTTTTACTTACCTTAACTTCCTCCTGCAGGTGTCAGCCCTTCAGGTCTCAGGAGTCAGAAATCTCACCGGCACAGAAAGCAGAATGGCCGTTGAGCTGTCAAAAGCTGCAGCCTCTACTTTTTGTTCTGCAGAGATCTCTAAATCAGCCTAAGAGGAAGGAATTAACTTAGAGGACAGATTGTCAGTGTTTGACAGCTTCAAGGAGCTGTCAAATGCTGATATTTCATCTGTCGAAAACTCTTGACAGATGAAATGTCAATCTGTGACGTCACCTGCTGCCGAGTGGCCCTTAATTGGCCTGCTGAGCCTACTGGGCGGGGTTAACAAGGTCAATCAAGGGAAAATCGAGTGGGTTGGCCACAAGTCGATGGAGGCGGGACTACAATCCAAAAAGTGGGAGTCCCGCCTCCATCACGTCCCCATTGACAAAATCCAGCCCCTTGAGTATATTCGAGGCTGAGATAGATAGATTTTTGGACTCTAGGGGAATCAAGGGATATGGAGATCGGGTAGGAAAGTGGAGTTGAGTTCGATGATCAGCCATGATCTTATTGAATGGCGGAGCAGGCTCGAGGGGCCGTATGGCCGACTCCTGCTCCTATTTCTTATGTTCTTATGTTCTTATGTTCTTATTCTAGCACATTATAATCTCAGCCAGCCAATGGACATTGTAAGCATTCAATGAAAAAGAACTGAAGGCTTTGAAATTATTTAATGTTTCTGTATTTTCTTGCAGATTACAATGAGTGTGAGACTACTTCAACAATATGTGGCAGTAGTGCGAGCTGTCACAATACTGAGGGGAGTTTCTACTGTCGCTGCGATGAAGGATTTGCACGATTATCTGGAGAAACAATTTATACCGGATACGGGAAACGATGTCAAGGTAAAGGCATCATTTGGGGTCCCATTGGGTCAATTTTGGACCCAGATCTTTGGTGGTGATCAGTTGTAGGACGTGCGGAATTACCCCTCGCCCCGTCTAACAGGTTATAGAGTTCGGAATAGAGACTTATGAGAAATCACACCAGACACACCGGTTCTGTCTTTAACCTTTTATTCAAAACCCCAACCACTATTCAGGCAGTTCACCAATAATGTTACAAGAAATCAAACATACAACCACCCGCAGATGATTCTCTTCTTCTTCTTCTTAGGCAGTCCCTTGGAACCGAGGATGACTTGCTTCCACATTAAAAATGAGTTCTCAGGTGACTGATGAGTCCAATGCGGGACCGACAGTCTCTGTCACAGGTGGGGCAGACGGTGGTTGAAGGGGTGGGTGGGTGGGGTGCTTGGGTTGACGTGCGCTCCTTGCGCTGCCTGCGCTTGGCTTCCGCTTCCTCCCGGCGAAGAGACTCGAGGTATTCGGCGCCTTCCCGGATGCTTCTCCTCCACTTTGTGCGGTCTTGGGCCAGGGATTCCCAGGTGTCAGTGGGGATGTTACACTTTTTCAAGGAGGCTTTGAGGGTGTCCTTGAAGCATTTCCTCTGCCCACCTGGGGCTCTATTGCCGTGTTGGAGCCCCGAGTAGAGCGCTTGTTTTGGGAGTCTCGTATCGGGCATGCGGACAATGTGACCCGTCCATCGGAGCTGATCAAGCGTGGTCAAAGCTTCGATGCTGGGGATGTTGGCCTGAGCGAGAACACTGACGTTGGTGCACCTATCCTGCCAATGGATTTGCAGGATCTTGCGGAGGCAGCATTGGTGGTACCTCTCCAGTGCTTTGAGGTGCCTGCTGCACATGGTCCATGTCTCGGAGGGCGGGTATCACTGCTGCTCTGTAGACCATGAGCTTAGTGCCGGGTTTGAGGTCCTGGTCTTCAAACACTCTCTTCCTCAGGCGACCGAAGGCTGCACCAGCATACTGAAGGCGGTGTTGGACTTCGTCATCGACGTCTGCCCTTGTTGACAGTAGGCTCCCAAGGTATGGAAGGTGGTCCACGTTGTCCAAGGCCTTGTCATGGATTTTGATAATCGGGGGGCAGTACTGTGTGGCGGGGGCAGGTTGGTAGAGGACCTTTGTCTTACGGATGTTTAGTGTAAGGCCCATGCTCTCGTACGCTTCGGTGAAGGTATTGACGATGGTTAGTCCAGCGTTGATTGTAGGCCACATCCTTCCAACTGCAGCTCCTCGCCTCGAGACGATCAACCAGGCCCTTCCTTCCGACTGCAGTGCCGATATTTTTGTCACTGGTTTTTTATACAGTTTTCCTTGCCTTTTGCAGTAAATCAATCATTCAGAGATGGTGAGATGTTCCTTTAATGTTCGACCTGAGTTGTTTGAGCTGTCAAACTTTCGCACTCACACATCCTGTGTGGCTATCCATTAGTTGCCTTTATCAAAGACCAAAATTGGTCATTCACTCATAAAGTTTACAAAAGTGGGCAGAAAACCACTTGGTTGCAGTTCATGTGTCATGTCGTAGCCTGCATTTCAAAACTTCAAGGGTTTGACTCCTCCCCTTTCGTCACCAAAAAATCGTTCTACAATCTTGTAGTCTATTTGTTGTAGGCGCAATGTCTGCAAATCTAAGGGGGGTTTGTTTAGCTCTGTTGTCCATGACTACCCCCTACAGTCACAACCATGTTTGCTGTCTTTTAGTAAAGCACATCAAAGCACACCCCACGTCCACTGATCAGTGAAAGACCGCCTGTTATGACCTTATTTCACTTTGAAAAAAACCTTCTGGCCTGGCAAAGCATTTCAATATAGGCCAAAATTAAGGGTCTGTGTATGCCTACACCGTATAACAGGGAGACTTTGTGAACCCCCTTTTTAATGATTACATTGAATTACATCGACTTCACAGCACAGAAACAGGCCATTCGGCCCAATACGTCAAAGCTGGTGTTTATGCTCCACAAGAGTCTCCTCGCACCCGACTTCATCTCACCCGATCGGCATTAGTTCTATTCCTTTCTCCCTCATGTACTTATCTAGCTGCCCTTTAAATGCGTCAATGCTATTCACCTCGACTACTCCTTGCGGTAGCCAGTTCCACATTCTAACCACTCACTGGGTGAAGACGTTGCCCTGATTTCCCTGTTGGATTTATTGGTGGCTATCTTATATCGATGGCCAATGTTACCTGTAAGCTGTGCTCTGGGGAAACCCCGCGCAGCCGGCTTGCTGGCTCTTCAATACAAAAACCGCACATGCCCGGTATTTTGAATGGCCCGTCCAGCCCCTTAAAGGGGCCGCGCGGCACCAAAACAAATTACAGGGAACAATGTTTATGACCAACGTTCCCTCTAAGCTGCGCGTGTGCGTGTGTGTGGCCGCGCGGTAATCCGCAAGGTCCCTCGCAGTTCGCCCACGAGCTTTTACATCGGAAACACCGCGCATGCACGGTAATTTAAAGGGACCGCGCATTGAAAGAAACAGGCCGCGCAGAACATAGTGCAGCCTACAGGGAAAATTGTTTATGACCCCCTGGATTTGGACTCCTCCACAAGTGGTGATTAATGAATTAACTTCACCTAACTTCATGAAGTCCTCAGAATTTAGTCAATTTAAATCAATTTTAATCTTTGTTTTTGAATCAGCTGCCATACTCCTACCATGATGTGGAGATGCCGGTGTTGGACTGGGGTGGACAAATGTGAGAAGTCGCACAACACCAGGTTATAGTCCAACAGTTTTATTTGAAATCACAAGCTTTCGGAGGTGACGAAGGAGCAGCGCTCCGAAAGCTTGTGATTTCAAATAAAACTGTTGGACTATAACCTGGTGTTGTGCGACTTCTCACAATACTCCCACCAAGCTCATTTCTCAAAGAAAACCATCCAATTAGATTTTTTTCTTTATTTATTCACTCATGGGCTGTGGGCATCGCTGGCAAGGCCGGCATTTATTGCCCTTGAGAAGGTGGTGGTGATGAGCCGCCTTCTTGAACTGCTGCAGTCCGTGCGGTGAACGTGCTCCCACAGAGCTGACTTTGTGGTAGCAGGTTTGGTACAACTGAATGGCTTGCTAGGCTATTTTAGAGGGCGGTTAAGAGTCAACCACATTGCTGTGAGGTCTGGAGTCACATATAGGCCAGACCAGGTAAGGACGGCAGATTTCCTTCCCTAAAGGACATTAGTGAACCAGATGGGTTTTATACGACAGTTTTATAGTCACTATTACTGATACCAGCTTTTTAATTCCAGACTTATTTAATTAGCTGCCGTGTTAGGGAGTTGAACTAAATATCTCATAGATAAGCCAGGCCTTTGGATTACTAGCCCAGTAACATAACCACTATGCTACCGTACCCGTAGATTAGACCTTCCCTCATAAGCCCATATTGGCTATCTTGTAAGACTTTCTGAAGACATTAACACTGTCTATGTTCCTATATTTAAGGCACCACTTCTGCTTGATGCCACTACCATATGCCTCTCAGAGAAGTAAAACAACAACAACTTGCATTTATATAGCGCCTTTAACACAGTAAAACGTCCCAAGGTGCTTCACAGGAGCGATTATCTAACAACATTTGACACCGAGCCACATAAGGAGATATTAGGGCAGATGGTCAAAGAGGTAGGTTTTAAGAAGTGTCTTAAAGGAGGAGAGAGGGGTAGAGAGGCGGAGAGGTGTAGGGAGGGAATTCCAGAGCTTAGGGCCTAGACAGCTGAAGACACGTCTGCCAATGGTGGAGCGATTGGCGATGTGCAAAAGGCCAGAATTAGAGGAGCGCAGAGATCTCGCAGGGTTGTAGGGTTAGCATACCAACGAAAAGCTGTGTGTCTCATATATTATTTCCAGACCAGTTTCAAACCATCGCATTGGAGTCTAGTTCTACATGTTGAATGCTGCAGAGTGCTTTCAGTAATGCGTGACTTTTAGCGGGCAATCATCAATGTGAGGGAACTTAGCTGAACATTTTCCTATTTCAAACACACTGGGGGAGAAATTCAGTATCGCCCCATTTGGGGCGCAATTATCGGCCGGGCGCAAAGATTAGCGCCTGGCGCTAATTATCGCCTCCGACTGCAAACTTGACTTTTATCGCCTCTGGAGGTGATTGGAGCGCTAAATCAGGCGTTACACATCTGTCTTAAGGCACAAAGGCCGAGGAGCGAGGCGCTAACTCAGAGCGCTGGCAAAGCTCATGTGATGTCAGTCAGCAATGGAACACAGACACAATGGCGCCGGCCAATTCTTAAAGGGGAGGGTCGATCTTGCTTTCCATCCACATCCTGCTCATTGCAGCCTTGAATTTTGGCCTGGAGAGACCTGTACATCAAATCTGCTGGAAAGAACAATGGAGAGGACCAGGGAAAGAGTTCAGAGTGCAACCCCCACAGTCTCTTCTAAATAAATACAAGGAAGGGCAAATCAAAATGAACCTGCAAAGTGCTGCTCAGTACCCAAAACTCCTTCACACAGCGTTGAATCTCTCCAGAAGTCTCTCTCTCTCTCTCTCTCTCTCAGAATGCGTGGTTCAAAAATGTCACCAACAAAAAAAGGCAGGAAGCGGTAGCCTTTAAATAGCACTCCCCCAGTCCCTTCCTGACTGCAAAACGCTCCCCTCAACCTGTCGTTGCTAGCGGCAGGCGGTAAGGCAGGGGGCGCCACTCAATATCCGCTCCGGGGCTCTACCGGGGCGTTGCGCACTCGACTGACGTCACGATCTGCCGGCGCAGGAGATCATGGCGGTAGTGTTTAGCGCCGCCGCAAAATGTCTAGTTAATTTTGCGAGCGGCACAAACATCGCCGCGCCCGGGCGCTAGTTGCTTTGTGCCCCATTAGCGCCCTCTTAAGGCGCTAACGGGAGGCGCAACCAATTGAATTTTTCCCGCACTGGGTCCTGATTTTAACTCTGGATGTGAATCAGGCACACAAGGTCCGACGCAAGCAACAATCACCCCTGTCCTCAGCAGCGAGGCCCGGGCAATTTTAACTCCCGGGCCTCATCTGCATCCGTCCGGTCAGTTGCCCGCCCGACACCAGCAGGGAGCTATGGCTGGTCAGCAGGAAGGAACGGAATGCCGGGCAGCAAAAGGCCCCCGGCAAGGAATGATAATTTGTGGGGAGGGGATTTCGGGAGGTCCTCGTGATCGAGAGGGGTATAGAGCCTGGGGGGGTGCAGGGCCAGGCTGGGCCGGGTTAAATTCTCCACTACTTATGTCAAAGAGAACATTGGCTAAAATTTGTTTGCCCCCGAAATAGCGCTGGTTGGTGGGGGGAGTGGGGTCCTTCCTGCTGTGGCTGTGCGAGGTTAAGAGAGGGCGTTAGCTCCAGCGTTGAGGTCGAAAATGGCAGTGCTGGCGTCAAAACAGCATTGCACGCTGATTGACGTCACAAACTGCGTACTGTGCATACTTCCGGCACACGCTCTCAGCACCCGTGCTAACAACCTACCCAAAATGACGTCCGACACGGCCCTCACCCACAGTGTGCGTGCGCTCCTCGGACGCCATTTTGGACCTGAATTGGCACCCATAGTGCCGCAAAACTGAGTGCTACGGAGTCGGATTTAGCGACACTCATCTGTTCTCGCCACAGGTGCTGACTGACCTGCTGAGTACTATCAGCAGTCTCAATTGAGGTGGAGCAGGGTGAGATGCAGAGTAAAGTTCTCTGCGCTCTGGTTGTTCAATGTGCCTTAGCCATTTTGTCAGCTCAAAGTGAGATTGCCAATTGGTGGCAGGTCAGGGGCACGTTTATTCTGTTGGCACATGCTCACCAGGAGCTGGCTTGAGTTGCCAAGAAACTAATTTGGCGCCCATACAGCCATAAGACAGAGGAGCCTTTCATCTCTTGAGTCTAGGCTGGATTGGCCATCAGTGGTGGGAACCCTGGTTAAATTTCCCTTTCAGAAGGGCAGAGGCCAGCTGTAGAGGGCTGAGGTCCGTTAACAGCACCGAATGGAGGGGGAGCCTGGGACCTTTAGATCTGTATCAGATGAGAGGTTAAACTGAGGCTCCGTCTGCCCTCTCAGGCGGAGTTAAAAGATTCCATGGCACTATTCGAAGAAGAGCAGGGGGAGTTCTCCCTTGCATCCCTCAACCAACACCAAAAACAGATTAACAGAAGAATTATCACATTGCTGTTTGCGGGAGCTTGCTGTGCGCAATTTAGGCTGCTGCCTCTCCTACATTACAACAGTGGCTACACTTCAAAAGTACTTAATTAGCTGTAAAGCTGTAATAGTCGAGTAGAACTAGGGGTCGCAGTCTCAGAATAAGGGGTCGGCAATTTAGGACTGAGATGAGGAGAAATTTCTTCACTCAAAGGGTTGCGAATCTTTGGAATTCTCTACCCCAGAGGGCTGTGGAGGCTCAGTCGTTGAGCATATTCAAGACCTAGATCAATAGATTTTTGGATACTAAGGGAATCAAGAGATATGGGGATAGTGCAGGAAGGTGGAGTTAAGGTAGAAGATCAGCCATGATCTCATTGAATGGCGGAGCAGGCTCAAAGGGCCGAGTGGCCGACTCCAGCTCCTATTTCTTATGTTCTTATTGAGTGGTTTGGGACATTCGGAGGTAGTGAAAGGCGCTATAGAAATGCAAGATCTTTCCTTCTTTCCTTCTTTCTTTCTTTCTTTCTTTCTTTCTTTCTTTTTTCTTTCTTTCGTTTAGTATTACACCGGTGGGCCAGTGAGCGATGCACGTGCCCTTGCCAACAAAGAGCTTCACAAATCCCATTGCAAGGTGTTTCCTGGCTTCAGTTTGTCACAGCCCTTAACAAAAACCAAAATGAAAACCCCGCGAATGACCTCAAACGGGTTACGGGAAGGAGGGCTGACCAACAAGAAGTCTCACGAACAGGAAAAGAAGTCAGACAGAGAGCCGCAAGGCCTAATTGTGGTCAAGCCAGCAATACGGTTGGAATCGACTGACAGCTCAGTCACTGGTAGCATCCTCACAGCTCAACATTGGTCAGACTGATGGAGTGGGCAAACCGGAACTGGTATCACCAGGACCCGCTCCAGAAACGGACTTCCTGTCAGCTGAGTAGAGAGACTGACAACAGGTTATAAAATAGTTTTTTCCCTTATTGGCCCTGGGTTTTTTCTCTGTTTTTTTTTGCCTCTTGCAGGAGATTGCATGGCTACGGGGATGGGGGAGGGCGTGGGGCATGATGGGAGGTCGGTGGGGGGGTGGATTATGAAGTGTCTAGTTACGATGCTCAGCCATCATGCTATGGGGAGGCTTGATGGACAAGCTGGTCTTTTCCTGCCTGTCAATTTTGTAGGAACAGGAGGAGGCCATTTAGCCCCTCGAGCCTGTTCCACCATTCAATGAGATTATGGCTGATCTGTGACATAACAGTGTCCTAGGCCCAACCATCTTCAGCTGCTTCATCAATGACCTTCCCCCCAACATAAGGTCAGAAATGGGGATGTTCGCTGATGACTACACCGTGTTCAGCGCCATTCACAACTCCTCAGATAATGAAGCAGTCCATGCCCGCATGCAACAAGACCTGAATGACGTTCAGGCTTGGGCTGATAGGTGGCAGGTAATATTCGCGCCACAGAAGTGCCAGGCAATGATTATCTCCAACAAGCCAGAGTCTAACCACCACCCCTTGACATTCAACGGCATTACCATCGCCGAATCCCCCACCATTAACATCCTGGGGGTCACCATTGACCAGAAACTTAACTGGACCAGCCACATAAATACAGTGGCAACAAGAGCAGGTCAGAGGCTTGGTATTCTGCGGCAAGTGTCTCACCTCCGAACTCCCAAAGCCTTTCCACCATCTACAAGGCACAAGTAAGGAGTGTGATGGAATACTCTCCACTTGCCTGGATGAGTGCAGCTCCAACAACACCCAAGAAGCTCGCCACCATCCAGGACAAAGCAGCCCGCTTGATTGGCACCCCATCCACCACCTTAAACATTCACTCCCTCCACCACCGGCGTACCGTGGCTGCAGTGTGTACCATCTACAAGATGCACTGCAGCAACTCGCCAAGGCTTCTTCGGCAGCACCTCCAAAACCTGCGACCTCTTCCACCTAGAAGGACAAGGGCAGCAGGTGCATGGGAACACCACCACCTCCAAGTTCCCCTCCAAATCACACACCATCCTGACTTAGAAGTATATCGCCGATCCTTCATCGTCGCTGGGTCAGAATCCTGGAACAGCACTGTGGGAGTACCTTCACCACATGGACTGCAGCGGTTCAAGAAGACGGCTCACCACCACCACCTCTGGGGCAATTAGGGATGGGCAATAAATGCTGGCCTTGCCAGCGATGCCCACATCCCATAAAAACGAATAAAAAAATAAACTCTGTATCCCCGCCCTTGCCCCACACCCTTTAATATAAGGTTTAAATGCGTGGCTCAAAGAGTGGTGTGGGAGGAAGGGGTTTCAGTTCATGGGGCACTGGCACCAGTACTTGGGAAAGAGGGAGCTGCTCCGTTGGGACGGGCTCCACTTAAACTGGGCTGAGACTAGTGTCCTGGCAAACTGAATAACTAGTGCAGTAGACAGGGCTTTAAACTAATGAAGGGGGAGCGGGAGGATTCAGCAAAGAGTAAATTTAAAAGCAGCGAGAGAAATGTCAAGGCTCTAGAGCAGAGTAGAGTTTTGGCTAAAAATAAGCAGAGTGGGTCAGGAAGGGACAGAGAGAGTAACAAAGGTAATAAGGAATCAGTGACTAAGGTGACATCAGGGAAAAAGAGAAATAAGTCAAAGCTAAAGGCACTATATCTGAATGCGTGAAGCATTCGCAACAAAATAGATGAATTAATAGTGCAGATAGAAATTAACAGGTTTGATCGAATAGCCATAACAGAGACGTGGTTGCAAAGTGGCCAAGGTTGGGAACTAAATATTCCAGGATACATAACTTTTAGAAGGGATAGGCGAAATGGAAACGGAGGAGGGATAGCCCTGATAATAAAGGATGGGATAAAGACAGTAGAGAGAAAGGATCTTAGCTCTGAAAATCAAGAAGTAAAATCAGTTTGGGTGGAGCTAAGAAACAGCAAGGGGCAGAAAACATTGGTGGGAGTTGTTTATAGGCCCCCAAACAGTAGTTGTAATGTAGGACAGCGTAAAAATCAGGAAATTAGAGGCGCATGTAACAAGGGTAATACAGTAATCATGGTGGACTTCAATCTACATATAGACTGAGCAAACCAAATTTGCAGTAATAGTGTGAAGGACGAATTCATGGAATAAGAACATAAGAACATAAGAAATAGGAGCAGGAGTAGGCCATTCGGCCCTTCGAGCCTGCTCCGCCATTCAATGAGATCATGGCTGATCTTCTGCCTCAACTCCATTCACCGGCCCTATCGCCATATCCCTTGATGCCCTTACTAGTCAGAAATTTATCGACTTCTGTTTTGAATATACCCAATGACTGAGCCTCCACAGCCCTCTGGGAATGTATGCAAGATAGTTTTCTAGATCAGTATGTTGAAGAAGCAACTGAGGAACAGGCTATTTTAGATCTAGTATTGTGCAATGAGAAAGAGTTAATTAATAACCTTGTAGTAAAGGGGCCTTTAGGGAAGAGTGACCATAATATGATAGAATTTTATATTGATTTTGAAAGTGACTTAGTTAAATCCGAAACTTCGGTCTTAAATCTAAACAAAGCAAACTACATAGGTATGAGAGGCGAGTTGGCTAAGGTAGATTGGGAAACTACATTAAAAGGTATGACTGTGGACGAGCAATGGCTAGCATTTAAAGAATTAATACATAATTTACAACAAATATACATTCCTTTAAAGCACAAAAACCCCACAGGAAAAGTGGTCCAACCGTGGCTAACAAGAGAAGTTAAAGATAGTATTATGTCATGGATTTTGATAATCATGGGGCAGTACTGTGAGGCGGGGCAGGTTGGTAGAGGACCTTTGACTTACGGATGTTTAGTGTAAGGCCCATGCTCTCGTACGCTTCGGTGAAGGACTCCAGTGGAAGGTCAACCCCCCAGTGTGTCTACAGGGACAGGTGTCTCTGACTGTACGGCCTGTGTGTGCCTCAGTGTCACTGGTCCCAGACTGTAAGGGACAGAGAGATGGAGAAAGAGGTACATAGAGATGGAGATATCAAGGTAAAAATGCAGAAAGAGAGATGGAGGGAGAGATGGAGATGGAGAGGGAGAAGTGCAGAAAGATGCAGAAGTTACATTGGGCAATCAGGAGAGCAACTGCTGGAACTGACTCCCAGGCAGACACATTGGGTGCAGCCTGTGCTGAGGGGCTTCAGTTATTCCCCTCTGAAGGAAGCTCTTCTCCAAGGATTCCGTGTCCCAAAACACTCTGCATCGTCACGTTGCAGCTTCCATAGAAACTCTCCTCGGGAGAGAGAGAGAGAAATGAAAATTGATTAAAACAAAGCAAGCAATGACTTAAAAAAAAGTACACAGCAAGAGGCCAGGCTCCTTCTCTCTCGCTCACTCAGGTCCACGGACAATCTATCAGCAACACCACCTATCTCAGCTTTAATCTTGATTGAAATGCACTCTGAAATGTTTCTGTCTATCATTTAAAATAACGACAAATCACATTGCTGTCTGCGGCATTTTTTATATGTTAAAGGTTTAGAGAGGGAGACAGAGAAAGATGAAATGAAATAGACACAGAAATAAATCCACACTCGGAACTCCAGTAAAATGAATTAAAATGGCCACCGCGCATCCAGATTTATTTAATTAACTGAATTTAAATTCCCCAGCTGCCGTGGTGGGATTTGAATTTAAGGGCTGGATTTTGTCAGCCCCGAGGAGGCGGGTATGGAGGCAGGACTGCCGGTAAAGTTGCAGAACGTGGGGGCGGCTGGCAAACCCGCCCCCATCCCGCCTCTGTGCCCTTTTGCCAGGAGGCAGGAAGCTGTCCTGCCCCGGGTCCCGTCTCCTCGAGGCGGGAAAGGGATTAAATCCGATTAACTACCTGTTAGTTAACAGGCAGATAAAAGGATTAGTCCCATTTTACCTTTCCAAGTGCAGGCTTCCCGACCTCGGAGAACACCACCAGGGTGTAGGAGACGAGTAGGAGGTCTGCGGGGGTCGGAGGGGTCTGAAAGTGTGATGTAGAGGTGAGTGATTGGTGCAAGTGTGGAGTGGTAAGTATGTAAGGTGAGTGTAAAGTGTTAGAAAATGTTCACTTACCTTTGTTTCTGCCTACAGCCTTCAGCCGCTGTGGAGCCGGAGTCCCGACATTGTAGATTTCACAGACTGGCTGTTGGATCCTCCGAACCAATAGCCAGGTGATTTCTGAAAAGTTGAAAGGTTTGATGAGTCCTGAACACAAGGTCTCATCAAACTACACAGAATGTCAGTGTTTGACAGTTTCACAGAGCTGTCAAACGCTGACATTTCTTCTTTCAAGAAATCTTGACAGATGGCACGTCAGACGTTGACATGCTCTGTCAGTGACTTCCCCCTAATTGGCCTGCTGAGCCCGCTGGGCAGGCTTAACAAGGTCAATCAGGGGAAAATCCCGCCGGTTGGCCAGAAGCTGATGGAGGCGGGACTGAGAGCCGGCAAGCAGCAGCCCCGCCTCCAAAAGCTTCTCATTGAGAAAATCCAGCCCATGTCTCCGGTCACCACCTTCTGTGTGCTTCTCACTCTCTCTGTCCCTCTCTCTCAATAGCTCTCTCTTTCCCTATCTCTCCCTCCTTCTCTTTCTTTCTCTCTCCCCCTCTCTCTGTTCCTATCTCGGTCCCCATCGCTGATTGAGGACACACACACCGTCTGAACAAGGCTTGAGATATGTTCGCCTCCCCTGGAGAAAGGGGGTTGGGATTTGGGTTGGGGACTGGGTCCCACCCTCCCTGGGTTTGGGCCTGGGACCTCCCCCGCCCGGCCCCAGGTCAGTAGTTTGTAGACTGTGGGCTGGAGCTCCTTCCTTGGGCCTTTGTGATGTTGGGATGCCACTCTCTGCCTGGTTTCTGTCCATTGCCCTGTTAATGCAGGGACCAGCCTGGTTTGACCAGAAGTCTGTTGCTGGGACTTGAGACATTCCAGGGACCTCTTTTGCTGATTTGAAACCTTTCACTCTTGCCCTTGTTGAGAAATTATCAAACACTGATCCCACACTGACCCCTGAAATAATCGCACAAAATCCCCAACACAGGACTGGGCAAAGAGTATGGATTATCACCGAGTCTCTCCTTCTGCTTTTCTCGCTCTCCCCCTCTGTTTCTCTCTCTCTCCTTCCCCTCTTTCTCGCTCTCTCTCTCCCCCTCTGTTTTTCTCTCTCTCTCTCTCCCTCTGTTTCACTCCTTCCCTTTTATTCCAGCTGCATCTCTCCCTCTCAGCTTCTTTCTCTCTGCCTGTCTCCCCATCTGTTTCTGCCTCATTGTAAAAACACAAACACTGGCGATCCCCGAGCCTCTCCCCCTCAGTGCCCCCCTGTACCCGCTCGGCCCAGGATTGGTGCTGTGTGCACATTAAATGTTACAGTGCATCTTCCACTTCTGGCATTTAACAGTCACCTCCATCTGAGTCCCTCTCTCTCTCTGTCCCTATCTCTCTCTCCCCATCTCTCCCTCTCTGTTGTTCTCTCTCTCCCTTTCTCTGTTCCTATCGAGGTCCCCATCTCTGTCCCTCTTTCTCTTTCTTTCACTCTCCCGCTCTCTCTCTGCGTGTTTCTTTCTCTCTATCTCAGCTTTAACCTTGATTGAAATGTACTCTGAAATGTTTCTGTCTACCATTTAAAATAAAGACCTGCATTTACATGGCGCCTTTCACAGCCACCGGACGTCTCAATGGGCTTTACAGCCAATTATGTACTTTTGAAGTGGAGTCACTGTTGTAATGTGGGAAACGTGGCAGCCAATTTGCAGACAAATCACATTGCTGCGTGTGGCATTTTTTATATGTTAAAGGTTTAAATAGAGAGTCAGAGATCGAGAAAGTTCTCTTGTCACCTATCAGAAAATCTTCTCCTTACCTAACCTTAGCATAAACAGAGATGGAGAGAGGTGCGTCACTGAGTGTGCAGTGCTACAGAGAGTCACCAGCAGAGGGAGGTAGAGAGAGAGGTGTGTAACTCTGTGTGCAGTGCTACAGAGAGACACCAGCAGAGGGAGGTAGAGAGAGAGGTGTGTAACTCTGTGTGCAGTGCTACAGAGAGACACCAGCAGAGGGAGGTAGAGAGAGAGGTGTGTAACTCTGTGTGCAGTGATAGAGAGACACCAGCAGAGGGAGGCAGAGAGAGAGGTGTGTAACTCTGTGTGCAGTGATAGAGAGACACCAGCAGAGGGAGGTAGAGAGAGAGGTGTGTAACTCTGTGTGCAGTGATAGAGAGACACCAGCAGAGGGAGGTAGAGAGAGAGGTGTGTAACTCTGTGTGCAGTGATAGAGAGAAACCAACAGAGGGAGAGAGAAAAAATAGCAAAATACGGCGGATGCTGGAAAACTGAAATAACAACAGAAAGCGCTGGAAAAACTCAGTAACTCAGCAGGCCAGGCAACATCCGTGGAGAGAGAAACAGAGTTAACGTTTCAGGTCGAAGAACCGAGAAAAAAGCAGGAAATGAAACAGATGAAAAAGCAAGTTTGGAGGCTGGGGGAGGGAATAAAAGAACAAAAGGGAAGGTCTGTGAGACGTAGAGACATTAAGAGATACACAAGGTGAGACGAGATGGTAATAGGACAGGTTAAGAAACAAAAGATGGCTCAGAAGTGTGAAATGCGCTGGCAGGATGAAAGACAGCTGCCATATGGGAGAGAGAGAGAAAAAGGGAAAAGGACAAACCAAAAGGGGGGATAAAAATGGTAGGGGCCGAGGTTATGATCTGAAATTGTTGAACTCGATATTGAGTCCAGAGGGCTGTAAAGTGCCTAATCGGAAGATGAGGTGCTGTTCCTCGAGCTTACGCTGAGCTTCTGTGGAACAATGCAAGAGGCCGAGGACGGTGAGGTCTGAGTGGGAGTGAAGCGGTGAATTAAAATGGCAGGCGACCGGAAGCTCGGGGTCCCCCTTACGGACTGAATGGAGGTGTTCCGCAAGGCGGTCACCCAATCTGCGTTTGGTCTCCCCAATGTAGAGGAGACCACATCGTGAGCAGCGAATACAGTATATTAGATTGCAAGAAGTAGAAGTAAATCGCTGTTTCACCTGGAAGGGGTGTTTGGGGCCCTGGACAATGGGAAGGGAGGAGGCATAAGGGCAGGTGTTGCATTTCCTGCGCTTGCACGGGAAGGTGCCGGGCGAGGGGGAAGGGGTGCTGGGGGTGATAGAGGAGTGGACTAGGGTGTCTCGGAGGGAGCGGTCCCTACGGAATGGTGAAAGGGAAGGTGAGGGGAAGATACGTTTGGTGGTGGGATCACGTTGGAGGTGGCGGAAATGGCGGAGGATGATCCGTTGAATGTGGAGGCTGGTGGGGTGAAAGGTGAGGACAAGGGGAACTCTATCGTGGTTCCGGGAGGGAGGGGCAGGGGTGAGGGCAGAAGTGCGGGAGATAGAACGGACACGGTCGAGGGCTGTGTCAACCACGGTAGAGGGGAATCCTTGGTTGAGGAAAAAGGAAGACATGTCGGAAGCACTGGTATGGAAGGTGGTATCGTCGGAGCAGATGCGACGGAGATGGAGAAACTGGGAGAAGGGAATAGAGTCCTTACAGGAGGCGGGGTGGGAGGAAGTGTAGTCCAGGTAGCTGTGGGAGTCAGTGGGCTTGTAGTGAATGTTGGTCAATAACCTATCCCCAGAGATGGAGACGGAGAAGTCGAGGAAGGGAAGGGAAGAGTCAGAGATGGACCATGTGAAGGTGAGGGAAGGGTGGAAATTGGAGGCAAAGTGAATGAAATTGTCTAGTTCAGGGTGAGAGCAGGAAACAGCACCGATACAGTCATCAATGTACCAGAAAAAGAGGTGAGGAAGGGGACCCGAGTAGGACTGGAACAAAGAGTGTTCCACATATCCCACGAAAAGGCAGGCATAGCTAGGACCCATGCGGGTACTCATAGCAACACCTTTGATTTGGAGGAAATGAGTGGAGTCAAAGGAGAAGTTGTTCAATGTGAGAACAAGTTCAGCCAGGCGGAGGAGGGTAGTGGTGGATGGGGACTGGTTGGGCCTCTGTTCAAGGAAGAAGTGGAGCGCCCTCAGGCCATCCTGGTGGGGGATGGAGGTGTAGAGGGATGGTATGTCCATGGTGAAAAGGAGGCGGTTGGGGCCAGGAAACTGGAAACTGTTAAAGTGGCGAAGGGCGTCAGAATAGTCGCGGATGTAGGTGGGAAGAGACTGGACAAGGGGAGAAAAAATAGAGTCGAGATAGGAAGAGATAAGTTCCGTGGGGCAAGAACAGGCTGAAACGATGGGTCTACCAGGGCAGTCCTGTTTGTGGATCTTGGGAAGGAGGTAGAAGCGGGCTGTGCGGGGTTGGGGAACTATGAGGTTGGCGGCCGTGGGGGTAAGTTCTCCAGAGGAGATGAGGTCAGTGACAGTCTTGGAAACAGTGGCTTGGTGTTCGGTAGTGGGGTCATGATCCAGGTGGAGGTAGGAGGAGGTGTCGGAGAGTTGGCGTTCAACTTCCGCTAGGTAGAGGTCGGTACGCCAAACAACAACAGCACCACCCTTGTCGGCAGGTTTAATGACAATGTCGGGGTTGGATCTGAGAGAATGGAGTGCTGCAAGTTCAGAGGGAGGTAGGTTGGAGTGAGTGAGGGGAGCAGAGAAATGGAGACGGCCAATGTCGCGGCGGCAGTTAGCAATGAAAAGATCTAGAGAGGGTAAGAGGCCAGAGGGAGGGGTCCAGGTGGAACGAGAATTCTGGAAGCGGGAGAAAGGGTCAGCCGTGCGGGGGGAAGACTACTGGCCAAAGAAGTGGGCACGGAAACGAAGGCGGTGGAAAAAGAGCTCAGCATCGTGCCGAGCTCGAAATTCATTGAGGTGGGGGCGTAAGGGGATGAAGCTCAGGCCTTTGCCGAGGACTGATCGTTCGGGGTCAGAGAGTGGAAGGTCAGAGGGGATAGTGAAAACGCGGCAGGGGGTGAGATTGGAAGAAGGGGGTTCAGAGGAAAGTAAAGGGGAAGAAGGTTCCGGAGGGGCGTTGGTGTTCAAGAGGGAGAGAGAAAGGTGTGCAACTCTGTGTGCAGTGATAGAGAGAAACCAACAGAGGGAGGTAGAGAGCAAGGTGTGTAGCTCTGTGTGCAGTGATAGAGAGACACCAACAGAGGGAGGTAGAGAGCAAAATAACAACAGAAAACGCTGGAAAAACTCAGCAGGCCAGGCAGCATCCGTGGAGAGAGAAAGAGAGTTAACGTTTCAGGTCGATGACCTTTCATCAGAACTGGGAAGAGCCGGAAATCAAATAGATTTAAGGCCAGGGTAAAGCTGGGAAAAGGGGGAGGGGATAAAGGAACAAAGGGGGAGATGAAGAGACATTAAGAGACATTAAGAGATATGCAAGGCTAGAGGTGGTGTTAATGTGACAAATTAAGGCTGAATGAAGTGTGAAATCCACTGGCAGAATGAAGGACAGCTGCCAGCTTCTAGGAGGAAAAAAAAGGTGGGGGGGGACAAATAAAAGGGTGGATAAAATAAAATATAAATGTGATTGGAGCTGAGGTTATGATCTAAAATTGTTGAACTCGATATTGAGTCCAGAGGGCTGTAGCGTGCCTAAACGAAAGATGAGGTGCTGTTCCTCGAGCTTACGCTGAGCTTCCGTGGAACAGTGTAATAGGCCGAGGACGGTGAGGTCAGAGTGGGAGTGAAGCGGTGAATTAAAGTGACAGGCCACCGGGAGATCGGGGTCCCCCTTACGGACTGAACGGAGGTGTTCCGCAAAGCGGTCACCCAATCTGCGTTTGGTCTCCCCAATGTAGAGGAGTCCACATCGTGAGCAGCGAATACAGTATACTAAATTGCAGGAAGTACAAGTAAATCGCTGTTTCACCTAGAAGGGGTGTTTGGGGCCCTGGACAGTGGGAAGAGGGGAGGTATAAGGGCATGTGTTGCATCTCCTGCGCGTGCACGGGAAGGTGCCGGGTGAAGGGGAAGGGGTGCTGGGGGTGGTAGAGGAGTGGACTAGGGTGTCGCGGAGGGAGCGGTCCCTACGGAATGCTGAAAGGGGAGGTGAGGGGAAGATGTGTTTGGTGGTGGGATCACGCTGGAGGTGGCGGAAATGGCGGAGGATGATCCGTTGAATGTGGTGGCTGGTGGGGTGAAAGGTGAGGACAAGGGGAACCCTATCGTGGTTCCGGGAGGGAGGGGCAGGGGTGAGGGCAGATGTGCGGGAGATAGAACGGACACGGTCGAGGGTCGTGTCGACCACGGTAGAGGGGAATCCTCGGTTGAGGAAAAAGGAAGACATGTCGGAAGCACTGGTATGGAAGGTGGCATCATCAGAGCAGATGCGGCGGAGACGGAGAAACTGGGAGAATGGAATAGAGTCCTTACAGGAGGCGGGGTGGGAGGAAGTGTAGTCCAGGTAGCTGTGGGAGTCGGTGGGCTTGTAGTGAATGTTAGTCAATAACCTATCCCCAGAGATGGAGATGGAGAAGTCGAGGAAGGGAAGGGAAGAGTCGGAGATGGACCATGTGAAGGTGAGGGAAGGGTGGAAATTGGAAGCATAGTGAATGAAATGTTCTAGTTCAGGGCGAGAGCAGGAGACGGCACCGATACAGTCATCAATGTACCGGATTTCCAGCATCCGCAGTATTTTGCTATCGAGGTAGAGAGCAAGGTGTGTAACTCTGTGTGCAGTGATAGAGAGACACCAACAGAGGGAGGTAGAGAGCAAGGTGTGTACCTGCGCAGTGCGTGATCCAGAAGGAGATCGAGAGAGAAACTACTGCAGTTTGAAAATCTCAAACGCTGATCCCACTCACAGACCCCACACAGGGGAGCGGGGCCAAAAACAGGCCCCAGTGAAACCGCTCGATTCCACCCACAGCTCACACCCAACCTCGCAGAGAGGCTGGAAGGAGCAAGTGGGGAATGGGACCTCCTCCTTCCTCATCCTCGCTCCCTCTCCCTCTCTCCTGCTGTAACCCCCCACCCCCGGTGTGTATTCCAAGTGTGGGGACATCACCTCACTCCCCAGAAAGTGCGAAACTCTCTCTTTAAACTGGAATTAAGCTGCTGATTCCTATGGGGCACTTATTAAAATCACTGTCCCAGGATTTAGTTTTAAATCTGACATTCTGGAAGGGTGTGACAGAGGGGCTTTTGTGCAGAGGCTGGGAGCTGGGCAGTGACTACACACTGGAGACCCCCAGAGCCTGTGTCTCTCCCTGTGTGTTGAACCCAGTCAACTCCATCTGTCTCTATTCTATCACTCTCCCTCATTGTTTCTTTCTGCCTCTCCATTTCTTTCTCTCTGCCTGTCTCCCCAGCTGTTTCTGCCTCATTGTAAAAACACAAACACTGGCGATCCCCGAGCCTCTCCCTCTCAGTGTCCCGTACCCGCTGGGCCCAGGATTGGTGCTGTGCGTACATTAAATGTTCCAGTGCATCTTCCACTTCTGGCATTTAACAGTCACCTCCATTTACGTGACTCTCTCTCTGTCGTTATCTCTCTCCCCCTCTTTCTTTACTTCTCTCTTCTCCTCTCTCTGTTCCTATCTAGGTCCCCATCTCTGTACCTCTTTCTCTCTCTCTCTCCCTTTTATTTCTCCCTATCTCCTCAGGAGAGAGAGAAATGAAAATTGATTAAAACAAAGCAAGCAATGACTTTAAAAAAAGTACACAGCAAGAGGCCAGGCCCCTTCTCTCTTGCTCACTCAGGTCCACGGACAATCTATCAGCAACACCACCGATCTCAGCTTTAATCTTGATTGAAATGCACTCTGAAATGTTTCAGTCTATCATTTAAAATAACGACAAATCACATTGCTGTCTGTGGCATTTTTTATATGTTAAGGATTTAAATAAATAGAGAGATAGTGAGAAAGAGGGAGAACAATAGAGAGACAGAGAGAGCGAGAGAGATGGAGAGACAGAGAGAAAGATGGAGTGAAATAGAGAGACAGAGAGAAATCCATACTCAGAACCTCAGTAAAATGAATTAAAATGGCCACTGCACATCTCATTTAACCGACAAAATCACCACATCGCCCAAAACACCAGCATTATTCTGGAATTGTAACAAGCCTTTAGACGGGTCATGTTGAGGACTTTAATTTCACAACCTCAGGAGCGCTTTACAGCCAATGAACTCATTTTGAAGTGTAGTGACTGTTGTAATGTAGGAAACACAGCAGCCAATCCCCTTAGCAAAGGATGACCTGTCGTCAGCTTGAAGAAGTTCTGCTCTTCTCTCCGACAGGATTTCCGATTGTCCCTTTTACCTTGTTCATCTTCATTGCTGTCTGTTTCCCTTCTCGGGTGACCTGTTCCATCTCCAACTTTTTCCAGTTCTGACAAAGGGTCATCGACCTGAAACGTTAACTCTGTTTCTCTCCTGGAGTGTATACGGGATGGTTTCCTGGACCAATATGTCGAGGAACCAACTAGAGATCAGGCCATCTTAGACTGAGTAATATGTAATGAGAAAGGCTTAATTAGCAATCTTGTTGTGCGAGGCCCCTTGGGTCGGAGCGATCATAATATGATAGAATTCTTCATTAAGATGGAGAGTGAAGTAGTTGACTCAGAGACTAGGGTCCTGAATTTAAATAAAGGAAACTACGATGGTATGAGGCGCGAGTTGGGTAGGATTGATTGGGCAATGTCACTCAAAGGGTTGACGGTGGATAGGCAATGGCAAACATTCAAAGATCGCATGAATGAACTACAGAATTTGTTCATCCCAGTTTGGCATAAAAATAAAACAAAAAAGGTGACTCAACCGTGGCTAACAAGGAAAATTAGGGATAGCATAAGATCCAAGGAGAGGACATATAAATTGGCCAGAGAAAGCAGAAAACCTGAGGATTGGGAGCAGAATAGGATTCAGCAAAGGACAAAGGGATTAATTAAGAGGGGGAAAATAGAGTATGAGAGTAAGCTTGCATGCAACATAAAAACTGACTGTAAAATCTTTTATAGATATGTGAAGAGAGAAAGATTGGTGAAGTCAAGCGTAGGTCCCTTGCAGTCAGAATCAGGAGAATTTATAATGGGGAACAAAGAAATGGCAGACCAATTAAATACATACTTTGGTTCTGTCTTCACAAAGGAGGACACAAATAACCTCCCAGAGATGTCAGGGAACATAGGGTCTAATGAGAGGGAGGCACTGAAAGAAATCAGTATTTGTAGGGAAATAGTGTTAGGGAAATTGACAGGATTCAAGGCCGATAAATCCCCAGGGCCTGATAATCTACATCCTAGGGTACTTAAGGAAGTGGCCCTAGAAATAGCAGATGCATTGCTGGTCATCTTCCAAAATTCGATAGACTCTGGAACAGTACCCATGGATTGGAGGGTAGCTAATGTTACCCCACTATTCAAAAAAGGTGGCAGAGAGAAAATGGGGAATTATAGACCGGTAAGCCTGACATCGGTAGTGGGGAAAATGCTAGAGTCCATTATAAAAGATGTAATAGCAGAGCACTTGGAAAACAGTGACAGGATCGGACAAAGTCAACATGGATTTACAAAAGGTAAATCATGCTTGACTAATCTACTGGAATTTTTTGAGGATGTAACTGGTAAAATAGATAAGGGAGAACCAGTGGATGTGGTGTATTTGGACTTTCAGAAGGCTTTCGATAAGGTCCCGCATAAGAGATTAGCGTGTAAAGTTAAAACACATGGGATTGGGGGCAAGGTATTGACTTGGATAGAGAACTGGTTGGCAGACAGAAAGCAAAGAGTTGGAATAAACGGGTCTTCTTCCGAGTGGCAGGCAGTGACTAGTGGGGTACCGCAGGGATCGGTCCTAGGACCCCAGCTATTCACAATATATATTAATGATCTAGACGAGGGAATTGGATGTAATATCTCCAAGTTTGCAGACGACACAAAGCTGGGTGGGAGTGTGTGCCGTGAGGAGGATGCCGAGAAACTCCAGTATGATTTGGACAGGTTGGGTGATTGGGCAGAAGCATGGCAGATGCAATATAATGTGGATAAATGCGAGGTTATCCACGTTGGTGTCAAAAACAGGAAGGCAGATTATTATCTGATTGGCAATAGATTGGGAGAAGGGGAAGTGCAACGCGACCTGGGTGTCCTTGTGCACCAGTCGCTGAAGGTAAGCATGCAGGTGCAGCAGGCGGTTAAGAAGGCAAATGGTATGTTGGCTTTCGTAGCCAAAGGGTTCGAGTACAGGAACAAGGATGTCTTGCTACAGTTGTACAGGGCCTTGGTGAGACCACATCTTGAGTATTGTGTTCAGTTTTGGTCGCCTTATCTGAGGAAGGATGTTCTTGCCATGGAGGGAGTGCAGTGAAGATTCACCAAGCTGATACCTGGGATGGCAGGAATGACATATAAGGAGAGATTGGGTCGATTGGGCTTATACTCGCTGGAGTTTAGAAGAATGAGAGGGGATCTCATTGAAACTTATAAAATTCTAACAAGACTAGACAGACTAGATGCAGGAAGGATGTTCCCGATGGCCGGGGAGTCCAGAACCAGGGGTCACAGTCCAAGGATAAGGGGTAAGCCATTTAGGACAGAAATGAGGAGGAATTTCTTCACCCAGAGAGTGGTGAACCTGTGGAATTCTCTACCACAGAAGGCAGTAGAGGCCAATTCATTAAATATATTCAAGAAAGAGATAGATATATTTCTTAAGGCTAAAGGGATCAAGGGATATGGGGAGAAGGCAGGGACAGGGTACTGAATTTGGATGATCAGCCATGATCTCATTGAATGGCGGAGCAGGCTCGAGGGGCTGAATGGCCTACTCCTGCTCCTATCTTCTATGTTTCTATGTTTCTCTCTCCACAGATGCTGCCGGACCTGCTGAGTATTTCCAGCATTGTCTGTTTTTACTTCAGAAAGCATGAGTTGCACTGGTTCTCGCTCTCTTGGAGCCGTGCAAGAGCGGTATTGACTTGGGCCTACCAGCAGGCTGCCAGCCCTGTCTCGGCTGCAGTGTTGTGCTGCTCAGATGGACGGAAATAAATCGGGGGGCATGACCTCGTTGGAGAGCAACACTCTCTCAAAAAGAAACGCGCTCCCTGAAAAGCAACCCAGCTAGTTCAGAAAGATGGATTCTCTTTGCCTTGATGACGGGTGAATAAAAAAGGTGGGAGTCCAGCAAGCCCCATCAATGCTCACCCAGTCCATTAGACCTCAATCAGGAGTCAAGGCCATTCGGCCCATCGTGCCCGTGGGGCCAGCCCAGAGAGATTGGCGCTTTTATTTCACATCCCCCCCGATTCGAGGAGGTAACCAGCGTGCTCCAATGTTCCTGCTTTACACTCAGAGTGGGGAGCAGGCGCGCTGGGCTGTGCCTTTGTCAAATCGCAGCATGTAACGATACATCGCGACTCCCTCCGATATGTTGTTCCAGCGGCCAATCCTCACGGGCGATCCCAGGCGGTGAGCGTCGACAGGGTCATCAACTTCAGGCGGCCGAGCCCGATTCTGGGCGCAGTCACCGTCCACACCCACCTTCCGGCAGGGTCACGGAGCAGTCACTCGGAGTCCCAGGCCGATTCCACACTCCGAGGCAACTAATTCAACTCAGGTCTGGGGTTAAACCTGCGAGAGTTCCGGCTGGCGCAGTCACCCCCTAAACCACCAGGGTCCCTCTAATAAAGACTTTCTAAACAGTTTAAAACTAGTTACCCTCTTCCCACTCCATGACCACCCTGATGTTATTTGAACCCATCTCACTCTCGCTCAAAACTAAAGCCGAGATCCGTTTACGTGGAACAGTCAGGAAATGCAAAGTGTATCAGCAGCAGGGCGTGCAATCCATGTCTTAATCATAACAATCAGTTACCACGGCAACTCATTACACTGGAAAGAGCCCATCTCCTCTGTTAGAGATAGAGAGATAGATAGAGAGATAGAGATAGATAGAGAGATAGAGAGATAGAAAGATAGACAGACAGACAGAGATAGATAGACAGAGAGACAGAGAGATAGACAGAGAGACAGACAGAGAGATAGATAGAGAGACAGACAGAGAGATAGAGAGATAGATAGTCAGAGAGACAGAGAGATAGAGAGACAGACAGAGAGATAGAGAGATAGATAGACAGAGACAGACAGAGAGAGAGACAGACAGAGAGAGAGACAGACAGAGAGACAGACAGAGAGAGACAGACAGAGAGAGACAGACAGACAGACAGACAGACAGATAGATAGATAGATAGACAGACATATAGATGGACAGATAGGCAGACAGATAGATAGATAGACAGACAGACAGACAGACAGATAGATAGACAGACAGAGAGATAGACAGACAGAGATAGACAGACATATAGACAGACAGAGAGAGATAGACAGACATATAGACAGACATGTAGGTAGATAGATAGACAGACATATAGATAGAGAGATAGACAGACATATAGACAGATAGATAGACAGACAGACAGTTGATATATAGATAGAGATAGAGATAGATAGACAGAGAGAGAGATAGACAGACAGATAGATAATCGAGATAGAGATATATATAATAGGTAGTTAAATAATAAATAGATAAATAAAATAAAGACCTCAGGACATCCCCAAAGCACTTTACAGCCAATGAAATACTCTTTGAAGTGTAGTCACTGTTGTAATGTGGGAAACTTTGCAGCCAATTTGTGCACAGCAAGCTCCCACAAACAGCAATGAGATAATGACCGGATAATCTGTTTTTAGTGATGGTGGTTAATAAATAGATAAGATTATAGATAGTTCATTTGCATAGGGGAGAGGGAGAAGACAGTATTTAAGTGCAGAAAAGATTGAATTTCCTTTTAACTGCACTCTCTAATCTCCCACATTTTGAGCTGATACAAGCAATACTCACTCAATACCAGATCGCACCGTCTCCAGTCCATGATTTTCCCAGGTGTGGCCTTTGGCAGAATAGATCCCAGTTACTTCAGTCAGTGCCTCTCCGACTCAGTGTCAGCATCTGACAACGACTTCTACCCTTGCAGACAGCCTGGCCCAATGCCAGGATCTATGAGCAATAATCAGGGCGGGACGATTCTTAAAGCTGTACACAGGCGAGTCTGTGACTGGCTTTTCCGGAACTCGTATCATTTTATTATTTGAGAATAACGATCAGCTGATAATCATCGGTTTGCAGCCGAGAACAATCTGGTGACAATAACGCGCGTGAAGCTTTGGTGAAATAAATATATCTCAGGGCCAGTTCTAGGCCACTAGTGTACAAACACGCAGAGTTTTATAGATTAGCTTTCCTGCACTTTTTGAACCGATTCTGTTGCAACTTTAGGCTTTTTCCAAACACTGACTGGTAGACTGGAGTTTCCAAGATCATATGTCACATAGAAACATGGAAAAATAGGAGCAGGAGTAGGCCATTCGGCCCTTCGAGCCTGCTCCGCCATTCAATATGATCATGGCTGATCCTCTATCTCAATACCATATTCCTGCTCTCTCCCCATATTCCTTGATGCCTTTTGTGTCTAGAAACCGATCTATCTCCTTCTTAAATATATTCAGTGACTTGGCCTACACAGCCTTCTGTGGTAGAGAATTCCACAGGTTCACCACCCTCTGAGTGAAGAAATTTCTCCTCATCTCAGTCCTAAATGTCCTACCCCGTATCCTGAGACTGTGACCCCTCGTTCTAGACCCCCCAGCCAGGGGAAACATCCTCCCTGCATCCAGTCTGTCTAGCCCTGTCAGAATTGTATATGTTTCAATGAGATCCCCTCTCATTCTTCTAAACTCTAGTGAATACAGGCCTAGTCGACCCAATCTCTCCTCATACGACAGTCCTGCCATCCCAGGAATCAGTCTGGTGAACCTTCGCTGCACTCTCTCTATGGCAAGTATATCCTTTCTTAGGTAAGGAACTTTAAACGGGGCCTCGGTTTAAAGTCTCATCCGAAAGACAGCACCTCCGACAGTGCAGCACTCCCTCAGTACCGCACTGAAGTGACACCCTTGATTACGTGCTGAAGTCTCTGGAGTGGAACTTCTTTTTTTAATTCGTTCACAGGATGTGGGTGTCGCTGGAAAGGCCAGCATTTATTGCCCATCACTAATTGCCCTCGAGAAGGTGGTGGTGAGCCGCCTTCTTGAACCGCTGCAGTCCGTGTGGTGAAGGTTCTCCCACAGTGCAGTTAGGCAGGGGGGTTCCAGGACTTTGACCCAGCGACAATGAAGGAACAGCGATATATTTTCAAGTCGGGAGGTGTTGTCGAAGAAGCCTTGGCGAGTTGCTGCAGTGCATCTTGTAGATGGTACACACTGCAGCCACGGTACGCCGGTGGTGGAGGGAGTGAATGTTTAAGGTGGTGGATGGGGTGCCAATCAAGTGGGCTGCTTTGTCCTGGATGGTGTCGAGCTTCTTGAGTGTTGTTGGAGCTGCACTCATCCAGGCAAGTGGAGAGTATTCCATCACACTCCTGACTTGTGCCTTGTAGATGGTGGAAAGGCTTTGGGGAGTCAGGAGGTGAGACATTCACCGCAGAATACCCAGCCTCTGACCTGCTCTTGTTGCCGCAGTATTTGTGTGGCTGGTCAGTTAAGTTTCTGGTCAATGGTGACCCCCAGGATGTTGATGGTGGGGGAGTCGGTGATGGTAATGCGTTGAATGTCAAGGGGCGGTGGTTAGACTCTCGCTTGTTGGAGATAGTCACTGCCTGGCACTTGTGTGAACCCAAGACCACCTGCCTCAGAGGTGTGAGTGCTGCCAACCGAGCCCAGCTGAGACTTCATTACATCCAAAATACTTTATGCAGTCAGGCTGCTTAATTAAGCTTTACTGGTTTTTGAGATACAGCTATTAGCCAGATTTAGACAATTTTACACTTACATCATAGAATCATAGAATGATACAGCATAGAAAGTGGCCATTCGGCCCATCGTGCCCAGGCTGGACCTGAGCCACACAAACTAGGAAGATCCCATGTTCAATCCCTGTTCCAATCTGAGTCAGCTGATCTCAGCTGGGGGACTATAATTGGCCTCAGCATCCCTAAGCTAGCGAGCAGCAAATCAGCCACAGAGCAGGGCAAGCAGGGCAGTATAACTCCAGGAGCAGGTACCAGTGTCAACTAGCATTAATGAGACAGCATAACCGTATGACTGGTAACATAGGACTGGCTCCACAATCGGACAAGGTCTGCTTTCTACCAGCTCGTGTGTGGGCGTCAGGTGAAGACAGGGCTCAGTCGCAAACCCAAAAGGAGTTTACTCATCGCCGGTCCACCCACGCCGAAAGAACTCAAGTGCGGTCAGCGGTGGAACGTGGGAGGGGGGGCCTCCTGATCTCAGTGGCTCACCTGCTCACTGCGCCATTGTGGGGGGATGGTGGGGGGGAAGCAAGTCTGTGATTTTCTGAAGGTGTCCAGTGTACAAGCAATGAAGCCAAATATTACAGCCAGGGCTGTCACTGGAATGGCCAGGGCTTTGCTAACCCACCTAGGCATTGTTACATCATCCTCTGTCCATCGTTGCTAAGGGGAATAACTGCCCTTCTTCAAGGATTAGGTGAACGCCACATCGCAGGTCTGATGGCGGCACAGTCTCCCACTGTGGAAGTTCCGGGTGAAACACAGGAACGTAATTTTGATGCCAAATTACTTAAAGCTTCTCCTGTTGAGAAAAAAACAAAAAAGCAGCGATGTGTGAGGTGTAGGTAGAGGTGTACCAGGTAGAACAGCTATGGTGAGCTTTTGACATATTACTACTCATTCTGTATCGGCAAGACAGGCCTTGAACCACTGGAGACATTACCTCATTAACCAGCCATCAGAAGATACAGTAAATCAGTCAAGCGACTGTAGGCAGGTAATCTGCTATGAATAGGCTTGTTTTACGTATGTACTGGGAACAGATAAGAAGAAAGGCCATAACTGATACTCACGGTTTCTCACTAGTGAATTAACAGATGTTATTGTACAGACTCATCGAAGGGATATTGCACACTGTTATAATGGCATTACTTTAGGATGTATTTACGCTTATAAAAGACACAGACACTGGGACCCCTTGAGGACTTTTCTAGTCTTGCTGAGGCTAGCGTAAGCAGTTAATGATGGCATGCTTGTGACCTCTTGAGGAGTCCCTGGTATGTGAGTTAAATTGATGCCTATATCTCATATGCACTGCATGTAAGGGGTTGTGTTTCATTATCTCATTGATTTGTTTTAATAAAGAATAATATTAGATGTTTCAGTGTTTCTTAGTCCTCAAACTTGTGTTAGAGTTAAAGGAAGTATGACAAATATCTTATAATACCTTGCCTAGATGAGTGCAGCTCCAACAACATTTAAGAAGCTCGACACCATCCAGGACAAAGCAGGCCACTTGTTTGGCACCCCATCCACCACCTTAAACATTCACTCCCTCCACCACTGGTGTACCGTGGCTGCAGTGTGTACCATCTACAAGATGCACTGCAGCAACTCGTCAAGGCTTCTGCGGCAGCACCTCCCAAACCTGCGACCTCTTCCACCTAGAAGGACAAGGACAGCAGGTGCATGGGAACACCACCACCTCCAGGTTCCCCTCCAAGTCACACACCATCCTGACTTAGAAGTATATCGCTGATCCTTCATCGTCACTGGGTCAAAATCCTGGAACTCCCTACCTAACAGCGCTGTCGGAGTACCTCCACCACATGGACTGCAATGGTTCAAGAAGGTGGCTCACCACCACCTTCTCAAGGGCAATTAGGGATGGGCAATAAATGCTGGCCTTGCCAGCGATGCCCACATCCCATAAACAAATAAAAAAAACCTCCACATAAGGGCAGTGGGGATATATGACAATATCCTAAATAAACTCAACATATGGCATTAGTGACATTATTTACAGCAAAGGTTGCGAGTCATTGGCTAACTAATGGATGAGAAAGTGTTCCAATTGGTTAGTGGGTAAATGCACTCCACAGCGTGTTACTGAGCTATTCAGAGATCGAGGTCCAAGGTCAGAAACTATTTCCTCTGGAATGAGGGGATACAATGAACCTACCCGACAGCTCAGCATGCCTGGTAACATAGGACTCGCTTCACAATGGGGCAGCTGTCTACTTACTGATGCAGTGGTCATCGGCACACTGGTGGACCCAGAATCCAAGAAGCTTGCTTTCTTCCTGATCATGCACATTCTAGTTAGGCAGGCCCGGTATCCGTCTCTCACCTATAGTCACAGATCACAGAGAGATCAGATTTCAACTGATATGTCTAATGGAAAGATTGAACATGTTGCACTGGGGATTTTTCATTCATAAGGTGCACGTCTTATGTACAAGGAACCCGTTTCAGAAAAGTTATATCCCATTACTTCTGATGATCCATTTCACACCCTTCACTTGTGGCCCTTGACAGACTCAATGCTTCCTGTCTCTCCATTCACTGCCTGCCTGCCCCCGGGATGTTGGTGGGTTGGGATTCGGTGCTGTTCCCTCTCCTTGTTTTGCTCTACAGCAACAGAGGGCAAGGAATGGTTTGAGCAGGCGGAGCTAATTCAGTTTTCACACGGCAAGGCTTCCTGCAAGATTTGCTCTTGCTCTGTGGAAGTGCCTTTAAGGAAAGGCAGTGCAGCTTAGGAAAATAAGGAGTCAGCCATTGTTCGAGAGCGCACTGCTTTCCCGTAGCGAGGGGAGGGGGAGGAAAGGGTAGAAAGGAGCGAGGGGATATGAGGGGACAGCAAGAGAGAAGCAGGTGGAGAGGGAAGGGAGGTGAGGAGAGGAGAGGGGAGGAGAGGAGAGAGAGAGCAGGAAAGGGGAGGGGGAGAGGAGAGGAGTGGAGAGGAGAGGAGAGAGAGAGGAGGAAAGGGGAGGAGGAGAGGAGAGGAGTGGAGAGGAGAGATGGGGAGAGGAGAAGAAGAGAGGAGGGGAGAGGAGGAGAGGAGAGGGAAGGAGAGGAGAAGAGGAGAGGAGGGGAGAGGAAAAGAGGGGAGAGGAGGAGAGAGGAGAGGAGAGGGAAGGAGAGGAGATGAGGGGAGAGGAGAAGAGGAGAGGAGGGGAGAGGAGAGGAGAGGAGAGGAGGGGAGAGGAGGAGAGGAGAGGAGGAGAGGGAAGGAGAGGGAAGGAGAGAAAAGGAGGAGAGGGGAGGGGAGGAGAGCGAAGGAGAGGGAGGGAGAGAAAAGGAGAGAGGGGAGGAGGTGAAGGAGAGGGGAGGAGAGGGGAGGGGAGAGGAGGAGAGATCAAAAAGAGATCAAACAAACCTGATAACAAACTGCTTAGAGGTTTTTAGGGGGTCATTTTAACCTAAATTTTGCCTGGCGAGAAACCCAGGGGATCGGGTGGAACGCCGGTTTTACAGCCTGTCCCGATAGTGACTTCAATGGAGAGCGAAATCGGGCGGTTGAGGTTATTGCACCCAATCCCGTCAGTTTCCTGACAGGCGGGAGGGGTTAAAATTGCCCCCTAGAGTCCTTCTAATCACGCGGGTGAGAAATCTGTAACATGGGTGCTGCGAGTCGCATGGCGCCGCAGTGACAATGGTTCATTACCCGGCTGGCACTCACTGCCTGGGCGCTCACACACACACACAACACACTGCAGGGTGTCCCTTCGAGTGAGGGTTGCTGTGGACCCCGTAACCCTCTTCAGGGGTAGGAAGGTGGAGATGGAATGAACACCTCGAGGGCACTCCGATTTAAACCAGAGCACTTCCTACCTTGGGATTTAACACACAGAGGATGATGAAGATGAAGGTGCCCTGCAAACTGTTGATGATGGTGAATAAATACGCCATCACCACGGTTGAATCCTGAAAGTGGAACAAGCCGAGAATCCAGGAGCAGCCCAGGATAAACAGCTGCGCGATGGCTTTAAACGTCAGCATCCTGTAGACAGCAGAGAGTTCAGTGAGACAAGAGAAGCAGTGAGTTATAACATGCTGCTTTTACTGCATATGTTAACGCTGTTAATTGAAATGGTAAATATGCATCTCAATTGAAATCACTCCTTAATGTTCCGTCATTACAGAAACTTGAGGAACAATTTTGTCTTTTGTATTCCCTTCCAGGCCTGTTAAATTGCATGCCCTCCGTAAACTTAAGGTCATCCAAAACTCGGCTGCCCGTGTCCTAACTCGCACCAAGTCCCGTTCACCCATCACCCCTGTGCTCGCTGACCTACATTGGCTCCCGGTTAAGCAGTGCCTCGATTTCAAAATTCTCATCCTTATTTTCAAATCCCTCCACTGCCTCACCCCTCCCTACCTCTGTAATCTCCTCCAGCCCCACAACCCCCCGAGATATCTGTGCTCCTCTAATTCTGCCCTCTTGAGCATCCCTGATTATAATCGCTCCACCATTGGTGGCCGTGCCTTCTGTTGCCTAGGCCCTAAGCTCTGGAATTCCCTGCCTAAACCTCTCCGCCTCGCTACCTCTCTTTCCTCCTTTAAGACGCTCTTTAAAACCGACCTCTTTGACCAAGCTTTTGGTCACCTGCCCTAATTTATCCTTATGTGGCTCGGTGTCAAATTTTTTGTCTTAAAATACTCCTGTGCAGCGCCTTGGGACGTTTTACGACGTTAAAGGCGCTATATAAATACAAGTTGTTGTTGTTGTTGTCCTGTGCCAGTGCAGAGCAGTTATATACGTGTCAACAGTGGCTCCTTGAGATTAATATATGTCACAGGAGACAAATTAAACTTTAGGTTTTGATGTTAATATGTGGTGGAGGAATGACCGTGCAGAGCGGCGGAATGGGTTTGTATGATACAATGGAATGATCACGATTGTTGTATTGTTGTAAATGTTCTTAATATTGAATAAATCCAAATTTTAAAAAATGGATACGGCAAAAAAAAACTGTGGCTCAGTGGGTAGCACGCAATTCTCTGAGTCATGAAGGTTGTGGGTTCAAGTCCCACTCCCTGGACTTGAGCACATAAAGCTAGGCTGACACTCCAGTGCAGTGCTGAGGGAGCGCTGCACTGTCGGAGGTGCTGTCTTTCGGATGAGACGTTAAACCGAGGCCCCGTCTGCTCACTCAGGTGGATGTAAAAGATCCCACGGCACTATTTCGAAGAAGAGCAGGGGAGTTCTCCCCGGTGTCTTAGCCAATATTTATCCCTCAACCAATAGCATTAAAATTGATGATCTGATCATTATCACCTTGCTGTTCGTGGGAGCTTGCTGTGCGCAAGTGGGCTGCCCCGTTTCCTACATTACAACAGTGACGACACTTTAAAAAGTACTTCATTGGCTGTGAAACACTTTGGGTCATCTAGGGGTCATGAAAGGTGCTATAGAAATGCAAGTCTTTCTTTAACTTAAAGACAGATTTGAGTTTGTAATGCTTTCATCAAGTCTCTCAGAAGCACCTCAAAACATTTCACATGTGAAGTGCAGTCACTGTCACGTTGATAAAACAAACGTTAAAGGTTCAAACAGTTGCCGATCAGCGAGCCGTGCTCTGCTTTCCACTGACTGGAGCAATAAACCTGGTGTTGTGCGACTTCTCATTTTTGTCCACCCCAGTCCAACGCCGGCATCTCCACATCTGGAGCAATAAAGGTAGAGCAGTATAACTGCTGTCCCCTCGCACCCCCTTAAAGTGGGTACCAGCGAAGTAACTACAAGCACACGCCATCTGATATCACTGTCACTGCCAGCTGTTTCAATACAGGCCTTAATCCAGTTTAATTAAAATGGGCTCGCGGAGTATCACTCATATACGTTGAGCGTTTGTCTGCCAATATCACCACAGGTCAGTTTTAGTCATTGTTCGAGGGCAATCCATTCTATGGGTCCCTCTGTTTGACTCATAGGAACAGGCCGAGGCCATTCCAGCATGGGAACACCACCACCTCCAAGTTCCCCTCCAAGTCACACACCATCCTGACTTAGAAATATATCGGCCGCTCCTTTATCGTCGCTGGGTCAAAATCCTGGAACTCCCTCCCTAACAGCACTGTGGGAGTGCCTTCACCACACAGACTGCAGTGGTTCAAGAAGGCGGCTCACCACCACCTTCTCAAGGGCAATTAGGGATGGGCAATAAATGCTGGTTTTGCCAGCGACGCCCACATCCCATAAATGAATAAAAAATAAATTCAGCCCCTCGGGCCTGTTTCACCATTCAATTAGATCACGCTGATCTGTACCTCATACCCACTTACCTGCCTTAGCGTCATATCCCTTGATACCGTTACCTAACAAAAATCAATCTATCTCAGTCTCGGAACCTCCAATTGACCCCCAGCGTCCACAGCCTTTGAGGCCAGAAAGTTCCAGAATTCTACCACCGTTTGTGTGAGGAAGTGCTTCCTGATTTTTTTCCTGAACGGCTTAGCTTTAAATTTAAGGTTATGCCTCCTTGTTCTTGATTCCCCCACCAGAGGAGATAGTTTCTCCCTATCTACCCTATCGAATCCTTTTAACCTCGAACAGATCACCGCTCAGTGTCAGCCGTGGCTCAGTGGGTAGCACCCTCTCTCGCCTGAGTCAGAAGGCTGTGGGTTCAAGTCCCACTCCCGGGACTTGAGCACAAAAATCTAGGCCGACACTCCAGTGCTGTACTGAGGGAGTGCTGCACTGTCGGAGGTGCCGTCTTTCAGATGAGACGTTAAACCGAGGCCCCGTCTGCCCTCTCAGGTGGACGGAAAAGATCCCATGGCACTATTTCGAAGAAGAGCAGGGGAATTATTCCTGGTGTCCTGGGGCCAATATTTATCCCTCAATCAACATAACAAAAACAGATGATCTGGTCATTATCACATTGCTGCTTGTGGGAGCTTGCTGTGTGCAAATTGGCTGCCGTGTTTCCTACATTACAACAGTGACTACACTTCAAAAAGTACCTCATTGGCTTTGGGATGCCCGGTGGTCGTGAAAGGCGCTATATAAATGTAAGTCTTTCTTTCGCAACCTTCTATACTCGAGGGAATACAAGCCAAGTTTATACAACCTGCCCTCATAATTTAACCCTTTTAGCCCCGGTATCATTCTGGTGAATCGGCGCTGCACCCCCTCCAAGGCCAATATATCCTTCCTGAGGTGCGGTGCCCAGAACTGAACTCAGCGGTCCAGAGGGGGGTCTGACCAAAGCTTCGTACAACTGAAGCATCACTTCTGGAAAGTTTGTGTGTGTGAACGTTGGTTGAACGCAGAGGCAGGGTTGGCTATGAGGCCCATGACAGTCGCGTAAGCCTGTTGCCACTCGCTTACGGGCGCACGTGCCAAGCGCCCTAGAAGAGGAGGAGAGAGAAGAAAGGAAACAGCTGAAATTCTCGGTACGCCTGACAGAACGTTGGCTCCGGTTAGCACCAGAGTAACGCTCGAGTTCCGAACTCTGGGTTCACTCGCCTCATGTCCTTAATTTTTGTGACTTCGGAGTTCAGGCGGGTGAGCTGTGCCTTCAGTATCCAGAGCGTCACCGCGAACAGGACCGTATTAAACTGCGGGGAAAACCAATGGGAACAAAATAATTTAGAACAATGGAGAAAGATTACGCTATTACGCCAGTGCAGTGCCAGCCAGCAGTGCTCTGGGATGTATTGCGATAGGATGTATCCAGACCCTCCTACTGAGTATTCTGGCAGTTACACAGAATTACGTCGAGTCTATAGCACAGAAACAGGCCATTCGGCCCAACTCTGTTTGGATCCTGCCAGTAATTAAAATGATGACATATTTTGACTGGAATCCTATATTTTCCTCCCTTCACGAATTGAAGTCATGTTCATTGTCCTCATCCATCAATCCTTCCAAGACTTTGCCCCACCCTACCTCTGCAACCTCTCCCAACCCTAACTGCCAGTTGTTGTTGTTGTTTCGTATGATGGGAAAAGCTTATAATGGGATGCCTTGCTTTTCAGACCGGGAGGCCGCTTTCGGGCGTTCGGTTATCTTCATGACGACATGAGCTGGCAAGTTCTCGGTGAACTAACACTCACGGGGAGACTACGTGTAGGTTGTCATCAGCTTCCCAGTGTGCGCTGTCCACTCTACCTCTTCGCACCCCTTCCCCCTTCACTCCATCATTGAAGGCGAAGTCTTAAAGCACGTGGGCCCCGCATTCCAGAACTCCCTCTCTACATCCCGCCACCTTACCTTCTCCCTCCCTTCGAAAACCTCTGCAGAACCTACGGGGGGGCAATTTTAACCTAAACCGCCTGTTGGGAAACTGATGTGATCAGATTCAAAACGCTGCCCAATTTTACTCTCCATTGAAGTCAATAAAACTGGCGTTCCACCCGATCCTGTGGGCTTGCCGCCCGGTGTCTTAGGTTAAAGTTACCCCCCAACCTCTTCTTCGCCATCTTCGCCACCTCCAGTACCCCCCTTCCCCTCCCCCTGCGCCACCTATCTACTGCGTAGGTGCAAGATGATGTTGGTGTAACGGTGGCCAAAAGGTTGGGTTGAGCATAAAGTGGGTATTCCTTGAGGAAGCTCGAACCTTCGGTCTGAACAGCTAAATGATGTCATAGTTACCAGAATCATTGCGCAGACTGGGCCAATGAAACTCCAGATAAATGCGTTCTCGATGGTCAACCAGCAGCTGAAACATAACGGAGAGCACAGAATGCAAACATGGTTAGACACATCATTGGATCCCCTGCGTCTTGCTGCCTCAGCCCCTTCTCCCCGCACCCCCCACCCCTACCCCCACCATCTTCGAAAACTCCCTCAAAACCTTGACCCTGTCTTTGATCACCTCGTGAAGCTCCTCCTGACTCCCTGCTTGATTTCTGTCTTGGAATATCTGGTTGCGTGAAAGGAGTAATGAAAGGCTTCCCACATTACAACAGTGACTCCACTTCAAAAAGTACTCCAATGGCTGTAAAGCATTTGAGATGTCCGGTGGTCGTGAAAGGCGCTATAGAAATGCAAGTCTTTCTTTCTACTGGAATTTAAATTCTACTCAACGATCTAAAAGTTCTGTTACGTTACAGATAGTAGTCCGAGCCCGCTACGGGCTGACCTGAGTTCTATTTCTGACTGGCCTCACATAGACGCACTGTGGATGCGTGGTACAAGTACACAAGCACAGTAACCTACTCTTGAACCAGTTAATTAATAACGTTGCATCCATCCATACTCTCCGGAAACAGAAATGATCGAAAAGGACATTTATAAAGTGCCCAGGGGGTTCAATGGAGCCACCTTGACACCTTTTAACCTTAGCTGGGCAACGGACTGGAGTTATACTACACTTGGCGTGAGACTGTCCACTGGAGTTCGGGCATTCGATGAGATATCGCTTCGGAAGGGGCACTGCTTGTCTTGTGTTGATGGGCGTTTGAAACTAATCCATGTGAAGCATTAAATATTCGCTCTGCGATATTAATCAATTCTGAAGGTGTGTTCATTTCAGGTTATCATTTATCAGCAAATACGTAATCAGCAAGGGTTCCAATTTTTACTGCCCTTTGAGTGAAGAGGTGCTTCCTGATTTCGCTCCTGAACGGCCTGGCTCTAATTTTAAGATTATGTCTCCTCGTTTTTGATTCCCCCACCAAGGGAAATAGTTTCTATCGAATCCTTTAAAAATCTTAAAATCCTCAATTAGATCACCTATACTCGAGACAATACAAGCCTAGTCTATGCAGCCTGTCCTCATAATTTAACCCTTTTAGCCCCCGGTATCATTCTGGTGAATCTGTGCTGCACCCACTCCAAGGCCAATATATCCTTCCCGAGGTGCGGTGCCCCAGAGCTGAACGCAGTGCCCCAGACTGGGTCTAACTGGAGCTTAAGACAACTGGTTCTGGTCAAAGTTCCTGGTCAATGAGAGGTTATGCCCCCTTGTTCTGTACTCCCCTCCCCCCACCAGATGAAATAGTTTCTCTTTATTTACAGTATCGAATCCTTTTAACATTTTGATCAGCTCACACGTCAATCTTCTGTACTCAAGCCTGTCGGGACTTCATGTCCAGGCTCTCCCCTGAAGAATGGACATGTGCCTTCCTGGTACCAGAGGGCAAGCAGTGCCCGTGGAACTGGACTTCCACAAGAGTCAGCACGCTAAGGAGAGCTGGGAAGCAACCAGAGGCTATTGAAACATATAAGATTCTGAAGGGGCTTGACAGGGTAGATGCAGAGAGGATGTTTCCCCTCGTGGGGGAATCTAGAACTAGGGGGCATAATTTCAGAATAAGGGGAAACCCTTTTAAATTGAAAATGAGGAGGAATTTCTTCTCTCAGAGGGTCGTGAATCTTTGGAATTCTCTTCCCTAGAGAGCTGTGGACGCTGGGTCATTGAATATATTTAAGGTGGAGATAGACAGATTTTTGAACGGTAAGGGAGTCAAGGGTTATGGGGAGCGGGCAGGGAAGTGGAGTTGAGGCCAAGATCAGATCAGCCATGATCTTATTGAATGGCGGAGCAGGCTCGAGGGGCCAAATGACCTACTTCTGCTCCTACGTGTTATGTTCCTATGTTATATCCAGAACTGTGTTAAATGTTGTGCCTTCTGAGTAAGTGTTACACTCTTCCTGTTAGCTTAAACTATGGGAGAGTCGGAATAGACTGGATGTTGGGCAGTTCTTCTTTTCCCAGAGAGTAGTGAGCCTCTGGAATGTGTTGCGGGCTGGTGTGTTGGGTGCTGACTCTCTGCCTTCAAGCGAGAGCTGGACCGGTTCCTGACTGGGGCAGAGAACACATCATGTAGAAGGTCAGTGTCTTCATAGATTGCACTTGGTCCGTCTGATCTCCTGCACTGGTTTCGATCGCTTGAGGGGGTCAGAGAGGAATTTTCCAAAGTATTTTTTCCGCTTATTGGCCCTGGGTTTTTCTCTGTTTTTTTTTTTACCTCTCCCAGGAGATCACAAGGCTGTGGGGGAAAGGGGCAGGGGGGCTGGGAGGATGCGGAGTGTCCAGTCATGATGCTCTGGCCATCGTGGGGTGGGGCCGGCTTGCCGGACCAGCTGGTCATTTCCTGCCCCGCCAATTTCGCACGTTGGTATGTTACTTACTACCGGTGTGATCCGTAACCGGCGGAATAGGTTGCTGCGGAAACGGTCACTATCACCATAGGCACTCCGTATCCAAATGGGTACATGAACCTCCGTATCACCTTGCGGCCGCAGGAGTCGCTTATTTTCTGGAGGTTTCTGACCATAAGGTGCAGATGAATTCCTTCCACACACATCCAAGCAAAGGCCGCTAGAAACAGGTAATGCAAACAACCTGCGATGATCCCACATGCAACCTGGAACAAAGAACACAGGCTCAAAATGAACACTGTCTTTTGGCATTCTCAATCTCATCATCCTCACACAACGCCAAACATTATTGGCCCAGAAATTAAACATCGATGGTTGCCGCGGGGGTAAGGAGCCCCCGCGATATCGCACTCCGCGCCTACCTTTATGGTTCGGGCCCACACGAACTTCAGTTCGAGGGCCTCTCCCTGGTGCCAGCGCGCAGTGCTTGCATGTCCCAGAGGCGCAATTAGTTCGTGCGACATCTGGGATCACGTGGGCCATGGAGAGCCAATGGCAGCACACCATCTTTCATTCATAGTTTTGACAGGAAGAGCTGTCAAAGCTATGAATACAACAAGCCCCCAAAAGAACAGCTAAACCTCAATTAAATTTAAAAAAAAAAGCCATCACATTAATAAAATAACTATAGTTAAATAAATTAACCACTTTAAACAAAAAATTAAATTTTTGAAATTTTTTTAATTCTTTTTAAAAGTTATAAAAATAAACTTACCTTTCTTTAAAGTCTCTAAAAAGGATAAACCTGTTGAAAATTTTTTAAAATAACACTTAATTAACTACTTACCTTGTTAAAAGGGGGTCTTACGCCTGCTTTCTTCATGTGAAAAATATCCAACACTTACCTGCGCGTTCAAACCTGAAAAAAAAACTAAGTGCACTGCGTGCGCGCAACCTGTAGTGCGCACGCGGTTCACTTAGGAACCGCCCCCTTCGCCATACACGAAGTGCCGGTTTCCCGCGCATGCGCAGTGCATGCAGAAAACCGGCACTTCGGGACCTAATACGCGAGAGTACACAGTGCGTACTCTCCCGCATTAGGTCTAATTTTCGGGCCATTGTCTTTACATCCATTTTATGTGTTTCGTTATTCATTCATGGGGATATGGGCGTCACTGGCAAGGCCAGCATTTATTGCCCATCCCTAGTTGCCCTTGGGAAGGTGGTGGTGAGCCGCCTTCTTGAACCGCTGCAGTCCGTGTGGTGAAGGTGCTCCCACAGTGCTGTTAGGGAGGGAGTTCCAGGATTTTGACCCAGCGACGATGAAGGAACGGCCGATATATTTCCAAGTCAGGATGGTGTGTGACATGGAGGGGAACTTGGAGGTGGTGGTGTTCCCACGCGCCTGCTGCCCTTGTCCTAAGTGGTGGAGGTCGCGGGTTTGGGAGGTTCTGTCGAAGAAGCCTTGGCGAGTTGCTGCAGTGCATCTTGTAGATGGTACACACTGCAGCCACGGTACGCCAGTGGTGGAGGGAGTGAATGATTAAGGTGGTGGATGGGGTGCCAATCGAGTGGGCGGCTTTGTCCTGGATGGTGTCGATCTTCTTGAGTGTTGTTGGAGCTGCACTCATCCAGGCAAGTGGAGAGTATTCCATCACACTCCTGACTTGTACCTGGTCGGTAACGGAGAGGATTTGGGGAGTCAGCAGGTGAGTCACTCGCCGCAGCGTACACAGCCTGAGCAGGCAGATCGGGCCTCAATTTAGTGTCTCATACAAAAGAAGGCACCTCTAACCTTTCAGCACTCTTTCGGTACTGCACCGAAGTGAGAGCCTAGCTAACGTACTCAAATCCTAGAGTGGAGGAATTAAACCCACAATCAAAGGCCAGGCTGCTACTAGCTGAGCTAAGCAAGAGCGTATTCACAATATATATAGAATAACTTGGAAGTGAAGTTGTCTGGATTGAATGCCGGCCAATTGTGACGGGGTATCTCATACTACTTCAGGCATCATGTTCATTCTACTATAGAAAGACTTGCATTTATATAGCGCCTTTCACGACCACCGGACGTCTCAAAGTGCTTTACAGCCAATTAAGTACTTTTGAATTGTAGTCACTGTTGTAATGTAGGAAACGTGGCGCCAATTTGCGCACAGCAAGCTCCCACACACAGCAATGTGATAATGACCAGATCATCTGTTTTAGTGATGTTGGTTGAGGGACAAATATTGGCCAGGACACCGGGGATAACTCCCCTGCTCTTCTTCGAAATAGTACCATGGGATCTTTAATGTCCACCTGAGAGGGCAGACGGGGCCTCGGTTTAACAACTCCTCCAAAAGACAGCACCCCCCGACAGTGCAGCACCCCCTCAGCACTGCACTGGAGGGTGAGCCCAGCTTTTTGTGCTCAAGTCTCTGGAGTGGGACTTGAACCCACAAACCTTCTGACTCAGAGGCGAGGGAGTGCTGCCCACTGAGCCACGGCTGACACAATAACTGAAAGCTTCATTGTCGCTGGGTCAAAATCCTGGAACTCCCTCCCTGACAGCACTGTGGGAGCACCTTCACCACACGGACTGCAGCGGTTCAAGAAGGCGGCTCACCACCACCTTCTCGAGGGCAATTAGGGATGGGCAATAAATGCTGGCCTTGCCAGCGACGCCCACATCCTAGGAGCGAATAAAAAAAAATTTGCAAATACAGCTTCAAAAAGTTCCCAGGAAGTGAGTTGGCTTATCTCGGAGCTAATTAATTACTTTTTAAACGTTCTCGAACGTGACCCAATTGGAATGAACAGCCAACCTTCTTGCTCAATGTGCCTCAGTTCCAATTGGAGGGTGTATTCACTGATCCGAGGGTAGCCCCTTCCAGGCGCTCTCTGTAAAGGAAGATTATTACCCAACGCTCAGCTGTCGTTGAATGGAACATATTTAGAATGGCTGGGGGGTCGTTACCCCTGGGATCCTCTCACCTTGTTGCTGGTTCTGTTAATTCCGACCAGGAAGAGTAGCTCAGCCAGGAACAGAGTGACGCACAGGTTGATGTGGATGGTATTGTTGTGGCTGGTAACTTGGGTGCAGGACAGGAACGTGACAATAACGAGTCCCAGGCACACCAGCGATGTGATGATGCCAACCAACGTTATCACACTGAGAAGTTGATCCAAGTCGTCCTGCCGTTAGCACATAGATACAAATGACAACCACTTTAAGCCAATATAATTAAACCAAAACTTTGCTTTCTTCCCCTCTCTCCTGACGGCACTGATTCCTTGCTGGAGTACAGATCCACGGGCGCTCATACCTCATTCAAATGACCATGCTTGAAACGTGAGCCCAAACAGTGATTCACCCTCCCTTCCTTCCACCCACTCCTCCAGCATAGCAGGATCTTTGACAAGCCCATTGCTGCCAACCCCAACCCTATCCTCACACCCCTCACTTTCCAGCACAGGTCACTGGTAACATCGAATCTACAGCACGGAAACAGGACATTGGCTCAACTCGTCTTTTTAAAAAATTCATTCTGGGGATGTGGGCGTCGCTGGCCAGGCCAGCATTTATTGCCCATCCCTAATTGCCCTCGAGAAGGTGGTGGTAAACCACCTTCTTGAACCGCTGCAGTCCGTGTGGTGAAGGTGCTCCCACAGTGCTGTTAGGGAGGGAGTTCCAGGATTTTGACCCAGCAACGATGAAGGAACGGCCGATATATTTCCAAGTCAGGATGGTGTGTGTGACTTGGAGGGGAACTTGGAGGCGGTGGTGTTTCCAAGTGCCTAATGCCTTGGTCTATCTAAGTGGCAGAGGTTACGCATTTGGGAGGTGCTGTCTATACCGGTGTTTACACTTCCCATGAGCCTCCTTCTAATCTATGGTCAGGGAGCAGAAATGGAAATCTAGGCTGATCGCTCTTCTCTCCCCAGCACAGATGTTAAAAGTTTCAAAGTTACGGTTTTGCACCAAGTGTAGGAACAAGTGGAAGTTCACCTCATCCGGGAAGGGGAGGGTAAGACCACTTCCTGGGGAGGGGGCAGACGGGAAACAAAAGGAAAGGCGAGACTACAGTGATATTATAGAACAAACTGAGGGCCACGAGTTGCAAAATGGGGTTTCGTAATATACTTTGGGTAGAGGCACCAGCACTTATAACTCGACCATCAGCTGGCACCACTTGAAGGAACTTGTCTGGTACTCAGAGACTGACCATGAAAGACTCGGGTTTAATTCCTGGTCTGTGCTGAGTTAGCTAACCTCAACCAGGGCTGTGGGAAGGGTGCTAGAATAGGCCTCAGCGGCTCTGGGATAGAAAAGGAACACACAAAAAAAACCAGGGCTCCCATCTCTGTCCAAGGACCTGTATTGGAAAGCCCACCTTGTCTTTGCGTAGAAGCACGCTTGTGTCCGGCTGGGAAGTCCCCTATGATTGACTATCCCTGCTGTCACTTGGGGGTCACTGACAAAGAATGGCCATCTGACCAAGGTACCGGAGCCTAAAAGACTTGCATTTCTACAGTGCCTTTCATGACCTCAGAACGTCCCAAAGCGCTTTACAGCCAATTAGGAACTTTTGAAGTGTGGTCACTGTTGTAATGTAGGAAACGCGGCAGCCAATTTGCGCACAGCAAGCTCCCACAAACAGTAATCTGATAATGACCAGATAATCTGTTTTTAGTGATGTTGAATGAGGGTTAAATATTGGCCAGGACATCGGGGAGAACTCCCCTGCTCTTCTTCGAAATAGTGCTGTGGGATCTTTTATGTCCACCTGAGAGGGGCAGGCGGGGCCTCGGTTTAACGTCTCATCTGAAAGACGGCACCTCCGACAGTGCAGCACTCCCTCAGCACTGCACTGGGAGTGTCAGCCTGGATTTTTGTGCTCAAGTCCCTGGAGTGGGGAGAGAGTGCTACCAACTGAGCCTGGGAAACAATACCCAGGCAACAGCCACAGCGTTCAGCAGAGGAGAGAAGAATGGGTAAAAGTAAATGACTCAAGGTATCTACAGAAATAATGAATCTTTTTTTCTGAATTATTGAGGGCAATTTCAACCGAAACACGCCCGTCGGGAAACTGACATGATCGGGTGTACCGTTGGTTCCCCCACCCCCCGCAACCCCCATGCGGATTTTACTCTCCATTGAAGTCAATGGAGTAAATAAGGAACATAGGAACAGGAGGAAGCCATTCAGCCCCTCGAGCCTGTTCCGCCATTCAGTGAGATCATGGCTGATCTGCGATCGAACTCCATATACCTGCCTTGGGCTCATATCCCTTAATTCCTTTGGTTAACAGATAGCTATCAATCTTTGATTTAAAATGAACAATTGATCTAGTATCAATTGGCGTTTGCGGAAGAGGGTTCCAAACTTCTACCACCCTTTGTGTGCAGAAGTGTTTCCTAATTTCACTCCTGAAAGATCTGGCTCTAATTTTTAAACTATGCCCAGGGGTGGGTTTGGTTGAATTTGTCCCTGTTGTTTTGGGAGAGCAAGTCCTTCAATCACTTTTACCTCAACAGTTGCCATAAGAACAGCAAAACTGGACAAGTGCTGGCAGCCACAGGTTGTGTGTGTTTTGTTGGACTTTATCACTTCACATCCCTCAGGGGACCAGTAACCTGCGCCTCTTGTACGGTTCCAGTAAACACACACTGGTCGTCCATCAGCTATCGGATCCTGGTAAAAGATATGAGTTAACAACAACAACAGCAAGAACAACAACACGCATTTATACAGCGCCTGTGACATAGTAAAACGTCCCAAGGCGCTTCACAGGAGCGTTATCAAACAATATTTCACACCGAGCCACATAAGGAGATATTAGGACAGGTGACCAAAAGCTTGGTCAAAGAGATCTTAAAGGCAGTGCAGAGAAGGTTCACACGGTTGATTCCTGGGATGAAGGGGTTGACGTATGACGAAAGGTTGAGCAGGTTGGGCCTATACTCCTTGGAATTTAGAAGAATGGAAGGTGATCTTATTGAAACATATAAGATTCTGAGGGGGATTGACAGGGTGGATGCTGAGAGGATGTTTCCCCTAGTCGGGGTATCTAGAACTAGGGGGCATAGTTTCAGAATAAGGGATCGCCCATTGAAGACGGAGATGAGGAGGAATTTCTTCTCTCAGCGGGTCGTGAATCTTTGGAATTCTCTACCCCAGAGAGCTGTGGAGGCAGAGTCATTGAATATATTCAAGGCGGAGATTGACAGACATTTGAACTACAAGGGAGTTAAGGGGTATGGGGAGAGAGCGGGAAAATGGTGTTGAGGCCAAGATTGGATCAGCCATGATCTTATTGAATGGTGGAGCAGGCT